>JAZKJV010008154.1:0-68318 GCA_037367405.1 Ottelia alismoides
TGTACGGCACAGGCCGCCCCCGATGCCCACGCAATCTGGAGAGGCGCCTTCACGCCGCTGCTCGGAGAATTCACCGTTCTGGCCCTCAACCACTACCTGCGACACCATGCCCAGGCAGCCAGCGGCGCCAGCCCACACGTATACCTGCGGTGTGTGGGGTCAGTCACAGGCAAGAGCAAGGATGACATCATCCGCCAAATCCCCCCCGAGCACAGAACACTTGGCTTCATACTTGGCACCGAGGACCACGCAACGGCAGTATGCCTCAAGGGGGGGTGCTGGTACCACATAGACTCGCGGGTGCATACCAGCGCCATGACACCCATGCAACAGGCGGACTGGATATCCCTTGCCGGGCTCCCCGTCGGTACCATGTACTGCCTGGTCCTTGGCGACGTCTTCCTTGCGCCAAGCCAGATGCCCCCAGCCTTATGCTACACGCCGCCGCACCTAACGGGGGGCGCACGGGAAATGCAAGGGACAGCAGGCGGCGCGCCAGCACAACGCCCCCGGCCTGCGCCGAGCGCAGCAACGCGCGCCGCCACAACGACCCGAAACCCGCGCCCCCGAGCCGTACGGGAACGGCCAGCCACGCTAGGCAACCTGCGCCCCCCCGCCGGTCAGCAGCTGCGGCAGCAGACACTACACGAACTAGTACGCGCACCCGCCGGCACGAGGCATGGCCCGGCCAACCGGGCTGTAGAGGGTACCGGGCTGACAGCCCCCAACCCCAACCCCAGGGTGGCGGCGCACGCCGACGCCGCAGAGAGGCCCCGCCAGACCACGCTCACCTCCTACGCCAACAGGGCCGCGCCGCGCTGCCCAGCGCCGCCAACGGCCGATGGGTCGCCCATCGTGGCAGAGACCGCACAGCAAGCGCCCGAGGCGGAGCCCCGTGCGCTGCTGCAAGATCCACCTCAGCACCATGACGAACCGCCACCCAGCCCACCAAACGGCCTGGGCGCGCCACCCAGCCCCCCACCTACCCGACCCGGGGCGAGTGACACCCTCCATGTTGTAACCTTGAACGTGCGCGGGCTGGTGCCACACCTCGCCAGTGTCCTTGTGGCAGCCGAAGACTGGGCAGCCGACGTCATCGTACTAACGGAGACCAAACTGCGCAGCACGAGCCACCACCACATCCAGCACATCAAACGTGGCATGACAAAGGCGTACGCAACCTTCCACAGCAACGTGCCACACCACCCCAGTGGCCGTGGTAAGCGTGCAGCGCTAGGCCGTGCAGGTGTTGTCGTTGGTATCGCAGAGCGCTTCGGCCGATGTGGCAGTGCTACCGCTGTCGTCACCCCACCAGCACTGCATGGGCACGTCGCCCACTGCACAATAAGCACACCACACAGCACGCCGCTCCATATCATCGGAGTGTACGTGCCCTGTGATGAGCCCAACACCCGATGCGCTATATATGCCTACTGCCGCGGTGTTGCTGCCGCCGCCGCGGACCGTCACGAGCACCTCATTGTGGCAGGCGACATGAATGCTGCGCTGCTGAGCAGTGACAGGTCCACGGGCCAACTCACCGCCACAGACAAGGCCCACGGCGCCTTCGTACAGTGCGCTGGACTCTGCCCCGCTGGCGACCTGCAGGGTGCGCAGCAGCAGCAGCGCGCACACACGTATGAGCAGTGGCAACACGACGCCCTGGTGCACAGCAGCCGCATTGACGACATCCTCATCTGCAGGCACATGCAGCAAGCGCTCCGCGCCGCAGGCAGCGAAACCACCTCGCAGCCGGAAGAGGCTGAGGCCTGCGGCGGCGGCTTCGACCACTATGCACTCCACTGCCACCTCTCGCTGTCCGCGCTCTGCCTATTAGAGGCGCCTGCCGCCCCGACGACAAGGACGGAACGTAGCCCATGGCAGGGCGTACGACTACCCCTAAGCCGGACTGAAAAGGACTCGGCTAAGGCGGCGCTCGCGGCACAGCTCACCACCTTTGGCGACACGAGCACTCAGGCGCAGGTTCTTGCGGCCGAAGCAACCATCCAGACGGCGGTGGCCTCGGGCCTGACCTTGAGGCACTGCGGCAGGAACCAAACATACGCAGCATCCGGTTAGAGGAATGGGAGGAGGCGCTGAGCAAGTGCCTTGAGATGGCTATGACGTATGCCCTCCCGCACTTTACCAAGAAACCCCCGCCCACAACTGGCGCCAAACCCAAGCGACGCCAGCAGAGGCGCATGCGCGCACTATGTCGCCGGCACAAGGAACTAAGGAGCCAGCTTACAGCGCAATGGAATGGAGCCACGCATGAGGCAGCCACAGGCGCTGTTGGGGTAGGGCCAGATCAGGGCAGCGCCAGGAACCTGCATAAAGAAATACAGGACATTCGCAAAGCTATACGTGACCTTAGCCAGGCCATCCACAAAGACAACGCTGCACGCAGCCGCAAGCGCTTCCAGCGACTCCTGGCAGTGCAGCCGCGCAAGGGACACCGCCGCATCTTCGCTGGGGCGGCTGCTGGGCAAACGGTAGGCATCACTGCCCTCAAGCATCCCACAACCGGCCGGCTACATACCGATAAGGAGGGACTGCTCGACTGCCTAAGCACGTACTACAAAGCTCAGGCCGCGCCTGTCAGCGGCCCGCGCACCGGCCGGTACCTGCCTGGAGAAGCGGAGCGCAATTATCCGTGGGCGAAGAAGAACGCAGATGACCGTATGAATCGTCTGCACGCTGCATGCGGACCGGTAGCGAACGGCAGGGATGGTAGCGCAGGCGAACAACAGGCGAACCTCCTACCCCTTATCGCCAGCCCGACCGCATTCCACACATGCATCCAGCACCTAGCCAATAACAAGAGTCCAGGACCCGATGGCGTACCGAATGAGCTCCTACGATGTCTCCCGGACCCCATCCTGCGGGCCGTACACACAATGATGGCCGTCATGTGGATCAAGAGCCAAACCCCGGAGCGCTGGCTGCAATCCAATACAGTACTGTTGTACAAAAAGGACGACCCCACACTTGTAAAAAACTATCGCCCCATTGCGCTGGCCAACACCATCTACAAGGTCTGGACCAGCCTCATCACGTCAGCAATAGCTGAATACGCAGAGCGCAACCACATCCTTAGCACCCTGCAAGAAGGCTTCCGAAAGCACCGCAACACGGAGCGACAGCTGCAAAACATGTTGCACGCCATCGAAGACGCTGCCCTCACAGCACAAGACCTTTATGTGTTGTACATAGACTTCTCAGCCGCCTTCAACACAGTCGATCACGATAAGTTGCTCATGATCATGTACGACCTGGGCTTTACGGCTGACGCAATCGAGGTTATAAAAAACCTATACAGCTGCGCAGCCACGTGCATCACAATCGCTCAAGGTGCCACAAGGCCCATTCCCATACAGCGCGGCACTGTTCAGGGCGACACCCTGTCCCCGCTGCTCTTCATCATTTTCACCGAGCCGCTGCAGCGCTGGCTCCACTCGGGCGGCCGCGGGTATAGGTACGGCTGCCTGTCAGGCGCGCTCAATGACCGACATCAGTGCAGTGCGCTCGCCTTTGCGGACGATGAGGCCGTACTAACCTCTAAGCTAACCGACATGCGCATTCAGGCAAACAAGCTTGGCGCATTCCAGGATTGGTCTGGCATTGAAGTGAACCACAGCAAATGCGCCGTCACGGCGATCCTCCACGGGACCGCACGCAAGGACAATAGCCTAGCCAGCCCAACCTGCCCCAAGACGCTGGGTCGCCGCCTCGAAGCTAAGGACACAAACAGCGGCATCCATATTGCGGGCAAGCCCATACCGTACATACCGCCGACAGCCCCTTACAAATACCTAGGTGTGCTAGTCACCCTGACCCTAAACTGGTCCGCGCATGTGGCCTCCGTTAAGCAGACACTCAAACAAAAAGGCGAGGCGCTGGCGTCGTCGCTGGCTTCCAAGCGGCAATGCCTCCACATAATCAAAACGTGCCTGAAAGCCGTAGCCACGTACAGCATGGCATGCATGCCGTACACAAAAACAGACATCCTGCAGATTGACGGCATCATCGCCCGCACTGTTCGCAAATGCTGTGGCCTCCCCCGTGGCTTCCCCACCAGGGCCATCCTACTACCGCATGAGTCGTACGGGCTTGGGATGGAGTCCGTTCTGGTTGAATACGTGCAGCGCGCAACGCGCAGCCTAGTGCGGGCGCTCAACGACCCCGGCCGGCTGGGCGTCGTAACCCGTGCCCTCCTGATGCTGCAACATCAGCGGTTGGGTGGCGCGGCGCAGTCGCTGGGCGCCGACCTGCTGCGCAAAGAGTACGTTTACTTCAGCACGCTCAAGCAACTGCACCTCATGCAGGAGCACCAACTCACACTTGATGACCATGGTAGGGCCTTTACCACCGCCACCAAAAACCTCTGGCAGGCGCTGCGGCCGACGCAGCCTAGCACGGACAGCACCCTCACCCCTGCGCACATCCTCCCGCTCCTGGAGCTCGATCTTGACCTCTCCGACCTCATTGACCGCAACAATCCGGACAGCATCATTCCGGCCAACGAGCTACGCCGCCGGCTGGGTAAGGCTGCGCGCCAGAGGCACATGACTGCCCTGAACCGCCTCACCCTTGCGCTGTCTGCAGCAGACCACGGGCTGAACCCCCGCAAGTACCGGAGCGCCCAAGCCCTCCCAGCCAACCTGCGGAAGCTACGCGACCCGCCGCAACTCGACCCCAGCCGCCTACCCAAAGCAATGCCGGACTATTTCCATCGCTATGATGGTCAGCACACGGAGGCTGCTGCACAACTTCCGACCGACGCCGACGGCACAGATGCCCCCGCCGCAGGGGACGCGCCAGCACCAGCAGCTGGGGCACCCACACTGCCGGCGGGTCAGGCCCCAAGCGGTGGCCAGCCCACTCCGCCAGAGCAGCGTCCTGATGAAGCGCGGGGCACGGCGGGCGCTGCAATGCCGATGGAGACCGACGACGCCAGGGCCCCACGGGACGGCGCTGAGGAGCCGCACACTGCTGATAGGCGCACGAATGACACAGGCAGCCCAAGTCCTACACGGGGAACAGACGGAGGCAACCAAATCACAGCAGGGGCTGCGACGCAGGGGGGCGCCGCCACCAATGGCGGTGCTCGGGAGAGGAAGGTGCACATGCCAAAGATACGAACCCCGCACCCAAGACCCGCAAGCGTGCTGCTGAGCAGGCAGAGCTGCAACGCCCGGCACCCCGGCGCTCCGGGACCCGGAGCCTGGTACGCAAACCGCAGCCAGTGGTGCTGACACCACGCCCATGGATACGGCCGAAGCATACTTCGCCAACAACACCCGCACGCAGGCACCGGGCCTACGGGACGCGCAAGCCCTCGCCCGACGCAAGGTGCACAGTGCCATCGTGGACGAGGATCCGGCCCTGCGCCCTATAGGTACACGCTTTGTCTGTATAAGCAGGCGCTTCTTCAACAGCCTTATCGCCGACCTCACAACGAGCTCTGCAGGAAACGACATGGAGACCGGCGCCACAGTCGCCGAGGCGCAACAACTTATCAACAGCTGGGGGAATACCGTTGGCAACAGCCCCAACCAACCAGCTGCTGGTACCCGCCGGCGGATGAGCGCGGCTCTGTTGCGCAGCAGCACGAGCTGACCAGGGAGCACACACCAGCCTGGCACGCCGAAAATCGCGGCACCGGCGGGGGGACACCCCGCTGCGCCTGCCGCCGACCCAGGAGTAACCCGCACTCGTGCCCTGCCGCTGTGGAAGGTTGTACGTATGCGCCTCCTTACCGGCCCGCTGGCGTCGGCCACGGCGGATGCGCTCGAAGGAGCTGGCACGCCCAGCCTGTCCGCCGCCCTCGCCTCCGAACTAGCCTACGGGGTGTACGACAGCGGGGCGGGACGGCGCGAGCAACAGGGTGCGCGTTGTAGGGAGTGGCGCCATCAGCAACAAGATCCCGAGGAGGTACCGAGATAGCTGCGTGAGTCGGGTGCAGCTGGCCCAACCGACGAACGACTGACGAGCTACGAGGTAGAATGGCACGACTCTATCGTGACCCAAGGCATGATTAGCGCGTACGCCACCATGCAGTACCACGCCACCGAGTACGACATCCTCTTGGACACGGTACGGAACGGGCATTGGCCGGCTGCTACGCATCGTTCAGTGGCGCAACACTGTGGAACCAGAAGAGACCATGAAAGCCACCCAAGAGAGGTGGGCGGAAATGCTGGCGGAGGCACAAGCACGGGCCGCTGGACCAGCACCTCCCCGCCCCACGGCCCTGTCATGCGACCGTCACCTCACGGAGGCACAGCGCCAGGGGCATCTGGGAGCAGCCAGACCTGGCAGACGTGCATGACCGCCTGCTACTGGAACAATTTTGTGCACGTGGACACACGGCGCTGCAACCCGGATCTCGACATCCAACCCACCGGCAAATACACTATCGCAGTGCGAAGACGCTGTGCTACTGATGACGAAGCCCCCGCCCTTACCTACAGCCCTGCGGGCTCCTATGTAGGCCAGCTGCCAGCGACGCGCCTCGCAGCCTTGCACGACCGCTACACGGAGGCTCAGGCGCGGCAGCCCGAGCTCACGCCCGCTTGGCTGCACCGGGCGGCTTTGAGGAGGACGTCGCCCGGCTGCTCCTGCGCTACGCAGAGGGCCGCGCAACACCGCAGTACACCGTAAAAGCATGCAACCACGTAGGCCTCCCGCCACGGCTGCGGCGCGCACTACAGGTGGACGCTGGGAGACAGGACGGAGAGATACGCCTCACCGCTGGACTTCGACCCCACCTGCCTGGCGTATTACAGCCCGTTTGAGGAGGATCAGCTGTTTGGCGCATCACATGACAGCTATAGCTGCGCGCACGTAGGTATCAGCCAAGCCCACCCGTGCGACAATCCCACGGACAGGCTGAAGGCCGTACGCTGGGCCATTGCATCTGCGCAGGCATTCCCGGACGTTGCCACCGTGACAATCTTTGCTATGCCCGTGAGCCACAAAGAGGCCGCCGCTACCATGTACGGACACCCCATGGTGTGGGCTCCTGGCACAGTACAGGACGGAGCGAAACGCAGGCGACACCTGCCTTGTGCCATCAGCGCTGGTTGGGCATGCCACTGCCACCCGGCATGACCCGCGCGCGGTGACCCTGGACGTTCTTGCCGTCGCGAACAGGGCGGGCCTCAGCTACCTGCAGCAGGAACAGCAGGATGGCCTCAGTCCGCTTGCATGCCCTGCGCGACGCACTCCTGCATGGCAGCCCACCAGGCACCTACTGGTACGGGCGACCGGGTACCGTACACCCATGACTATGGCGCAGCGCAGGAGCGCGCACGCGGAACGACGCCATGTCGCGCCCCAGCGGTACACATCCCGAAACGCCTACGCGCACTCCTGTACGACCACAAGCATGGTGGGCCCGCCCCAACGCCGTGCCCTAGCTGGTTGCGCGCTGCGCACGACCCGGGTGCTGACCCAGCCAACCCCTCTGCCAATCCTAGCAGCGACGTTGAGCGCATGCACACGGCGTTCCCTGCAGCCACCTAGCGGCACGCTTCGCACCTGGGCAAGGCGTGTACACGGACGGGAGCTGTATCCAGGACCCCATCACCGGCTGCAACATCCTGGGTGCGGCCGTGTACGCTGCGCCCCTGCACCCAAAAGAAAGAGACGGCGAGCGGATGCTGGACGCCAACATCTTCCGAATCAACCCGAACGGTTTTGAGGCGACCAACACTATACAGAGGGCAGAGCTGAGTGCCCTCCACATAGCTGTGCGTGACGTGGGCCCGCGCCTTGAGGCACGCGGCGAGGAGGCGCTGGAAATTTACACCGACAGCCAGGTGTCCCAACACCTCATTCTGAAGGCCATACGGCGCCCAGACTTACTGAGGGAAAGCAAGCACCTGCCGCTCCTGACCGCCGTCAAACAGGAGCTCTTGGCGCGCGCCGCAGCGGGCACCCACACCTTCATCCGCAAGGTAAAGAGTCATACGGGCGTCGCGGGCAACGAGGTTGCGGACAAAGCCGCACAGGAGGCGGCCATGTTCTCGCTGAGTGCACAGGGTGGGCGCCAGCGTGGCGATGACGAGCACACGACTGCAAGGGCCCCTGATTTTGTCGAAACCTCCGACAACAAGCCCTACGAGAGGCTATGCTGGGCCACACACCAGAACTCATACGTGAACAACCTGAACGTACATGTCAAGCAGTGCGTAGCTGGGACGGCCGCTGGAGGCGTTGGAGTCGAGAGGCTCTATGAGCAGCTTTGGCGGGCGGCCTCAACTGACCTGTGCCCCAAGGCCAGCAACGGTATGTGGACGAATCCCAACGTGCCCTTCAGTGCCAGCATGGCCATACTCACAGTGCGATACGGCCAGCTTTACACCGCCAAGACGGCTGCGCGGTATGGCCACCACGCCACGCACGGACCGCACAACGCCAGCGAGGCACCCTGCCCGTTGTGTAACCGCCTGACGGCTGTACACACGTGATGGCCGGATGTTCACACCGCGACATGCACAAGCAGTACATCTTCGCCACAACAAGGCGGTGCAGATTATTGCAAAGGCTATCGAGCGGGGCAGATGCGGGGGGGCTGTGTCCATGTTCATGGACGCAGAAAGGGAAGCCGAGCGCTCTGCGCACAACATGGGAACCCGCCTGCCTGGCTGGCTGCTCCCAGACTTGCCCGTTGAGGAAATACGGCAGTACCGCCCGGACATCCTACTCATCCCGTCGCTCCAGCGCACCGCCTTCGAGGATGACGAGTACACCGGCCCCGACCCCCAGGATCGCAAGCTGCACACCGTGCACCTGCTTGAAGTTGGGTACGGCTCAGACACCAACCACGGCCGAGAAAGTGCACGAGAAGGCCCAGCAGCACGCACGGCTGGCCGAGTTGCCCAGGCGGCGGGCTGGAAGGTGCGGTACACGCAGCAGACCGCCATCGCCCTAGGCGTCTGCGGATCCATTTGGGAAACAATTGGTCCCGACACTGAGGGACCTGGTGTAGAGTCTGCAGCGGCACAGCGCTGTGCATCCAAACTGCACGCGCACGCCGTTCTGGCTGGGCATACCAGTCATCAAGCTCCGCCGGCACCTGGAGCGGCCCCCGCCGGGACAACGCCTGGCTATGACAGGCCCAGCACAGGCAGCACAGGAGGGGGCACGCCGTGGCGGCCAAGCGGCGGCGGCCCGGGGACGCCGGCTAGGCGGCCCCACCCCCTCCCTTTTTGTCTGCCCTGGTGGTTGGGTAGGTACCCTACGGGTACCGTCGTAAGACGAGCACTTGAGTGCGAGTCCATCGTGCCCAGCCCCCCTTAACACACGCGGGTATGACCCAGCTGACTATTATTATTATTATTATTATTATTCCTAAGGTTCTAGGGCCTGCAGCCTGGGGAGGAGTGGCTACCAAAAGGGGAAGGCCAAACCGCCAGACGCTTAACCAAACCACCAAATCCGCGTACACACACCGACCTCGACCTTGGCGCGGCAACCGACGGTTCCAGCGTTGGTTGAAGCGCAAGCACTCCGTAGGAGCAAACGGGCAGCTGGTTTTACTAGTTTTACGCAGGTCGCTGGCCGCTCCTGTCGGCTACCGGCGCGGATGCGGGACAGGAGGGGGGCGGGCGGCGTTGCTGCTGTGGCATATAGGCGCTACCCCTGAATCTACAACTCAGGGCAGCCGCGGCGCCGCCAGGTCCGTCGGCCACGCACCAGGACTGGCCATCCGTTAGTTGGCAAGTTGTTCGGTACCCGCGGTCGCCACTTTAGGCCGGACCCGCGAGCACCCGTGGGCACCCGCGCGTGTGGGTGGGGCACACCCGCCGGGGCAAAACACGTCCATGCTTCGCCCTGACCGCTGCGGGTTTACTGCTGGCTTCGGGATTGCACAGGCTTGTTGCATAGAGTCCATTCGCGGTCCTGCAGACGTCGATTTTCTGCCGTGCGCGGACGCCTTCACAACCTGGTTGTCCTAACCTACCTAGTCGTCAACGCTGCCTTGCAAGCCCTGCAAAATCATAACCCGCGCCGAAACTCTGGCCCATTTGTTCAAAATTCTGTCTCTGCAGTGCCTTGGTCACTTGATAAGCTGCCTTTTTAGCGTGTCGTTCTCTTGATATCGGCGAGATGCTTGTCTAGCGAAGCATGGATGGATGTGTGGTACCCGCAGCACCCGCGCGGGTGCCCGCGGGTCCGGCCTTAAAGTGGCGGACCCGCGGGTTCCGAACAACACAACTCTTGTATGACTGAGTGTTGTTCGGCGGTGCAACGAAGGCGTGAGCAGGGAAGTCATCAGCCGCACCCGGCACCTGACTGTATACCCCCATCATCGCTGGCTGCTGGGCCGGCCAAGGCCCCGGCCGGCGGGCGAAGGCTGCTCAATCGCTTTTGCGCCAGACATTTTACACCTTTACGGCGCTTTGCATGCACGGTGTAAAACTTGAAGGCGCAGAACACTCCGAAGGCAGGCAGGCCGAATCGCCGAAGCTGTACAGCACCACCCAGCGTGCATGGCCTACCCTGTCGTACGCGTGGTGTAACCTGAGCACTAGGCAGGTTCTCCGAGACCGGTTGCTGGGCGATAATCCCATTTTCTCTACGCACGGTAGCGCCAACCACTCATTCCGCAACGCCAGGCCTGAGCCAAATCAGCCGCGCCCTTCGTGCCCGCTTGTGCTGTGCACAACTGCGGCGCCACACTGTGCGCCCTGGCAGGGGCGCCACTAGTCGCCTAGGTCATGGTACGCGCAGTGGCGAGTTCTGATCCGCATTGTCGTCTGCGAACCTGCCGATGGCAGCTTTAAATATTGCTCAGCCCAACCAAACACCTGAATGCTGCCATGTTTGCCGAGTGCCGATCGCCTGGCCCTACGTAGGCCGCAGGCACAACAGGCTATGGGCTTTCAGCGGTCGGGTAGCGAAGCTGCCGAACGCTGCTCCATGCCTACCGGGGCCAGCGCGCGGTCGTGCCGGGCGCGGGCGGTGACAGCACGCCACGCGGAGGGGGAACGCTAAGCGGGGTGGGCGGGGTGGGCAGGTTGGCGGGGTTTGGGCGGGGTTGGCGGGGTTGGCGGGCGCAGCGCGTCCTGTGAGCTGGTCGAGCTGGGTGGCCCAGCCAGGCTGGGCGGGCTCGGAGGGCTGGGGGAATGTCAGCAACAACGGGCATGCCGGAAAGGCACACAATGATACGTCACTGACCATATCAGTGATGGGCGGAAGGCGCGAGAGGTACACGCGGGGGAAGCACTACATCGAGTACGGACCAAGCACATGACGGCCCTAGGCGTCCGAAACTTCGATGGCTCTACATGGGACCGCAAGGCAAGGCTGCTGTAAACGAATGTGCTCCTCACGTACACGTGCAACGAGCAGTGCATATGCACGGGCGGCTGTCACGGCACGTACGTGGCTGTATTGCCCTTTGCCGCGTAAGCGAGCATATGGCAGCTTTTGCCTCGCCCGATCGGGCAACGGTGTTTTTCTCCTGTAATCGCGCTCCCTACCATCGGCTACACAGAGCTAAACGAGTCGCTTAACGCTAATCTCCCGCTAATCTTCCTGTGCGAGCTGCCTAATCGCCGGTCGCTTAGGAGGTCGCTTAAGAGTCGCTTAAGAGTCACTTACTAGTTCAAAGTTTCCAAAACTAGACTAAAGGCTCGCTTAGCGCTCGTTCAAGCTAATCCGGGGGCAGCTAATCCACCCTCGTTTAGTGCCTCGTTTAGTGCTTAAACGAGGCGAGCCCACTTGCTGTAAACGAGGCTCGATTAGGAGGTTTGGTAGTTGGTGAAGTGGTTGGTAGGTGAGGTGGTTGGCTGTTGAGGTGGTTGCTCGCTTAGCGATGGCTCGGCCTTAGCGGCTCGCTTAGCGCTCGATGGGCTATCCTGTACGGCACCCGGGACTGGCGGGTGCGCGCTCGCTTAGCCGGCTCGCTTAAGCGCTCGATTGGGCTAATCTGTACGGCACCCGGCTGGCGGGTGCGCGCTCGCTTAGCGGCTCGCTTAGCGCTCGATTGGACTAATCTGTACCGGCACCCGGGGCTGGCGGGTGCGCGCTCGCTTAGCGCTCGATTAGCGTTCGATTAGGCTGATCCGTGCGGCACCCGGGCTGGGCGGGTGCGCGCTCGCTTAAACGGCTCGCTTAGCGCTCGATTAGGCTGATCCGTATGGCACCCGGGGCTGGCGGGTGCGCGCTCGCTTAGCAGCTCGCTTAGCGCTCGATTAGGCTGATCCGTATGGCACCCGGGCTGGCGGGTGCGCGCTCGCTTAGCGGCTCCTTAGCGCTCGATTACGCCATCACTTGGAGATCAGGGAGGCGCTTAGGACGCAAACAACGCGTTTGGCACACTAACGTGCCTAATCGCCATGGCCCCGAGGCGCCGGGTCGCCCGCCACGCGGGAGGAAGGGCGCTTAGCATAATGCGTTCTAACTCATTTGCCGTTACATGCATGAGAACGGTAGACTGACCGCCGCCGTAGCAACAAACGTCTGCCACGACCCCAAACGACAGCCTCGCATAACCCCCAAGATTGTTCAGTCTGCGAGTCTGCCCACGTGACGCGCCACCACGCGCAACGCGAACCAAACATGCGCCGCGAGCATGCACCCCCAGCGCAGCAACAATCACAGTGTACCGCCGACCAGACATAGCGTACCACCACCCACCGACCGGGGACCGCATTACAGTAATCATGATTACACGGCAATCGTGAAGAAGCACGTAATCCGTAACGCATCCTAGGTGCTAACGGCGCACGTGTTCGCTGGATCAGGCCCTGGGCCTTGACGTCGACCAACGCGCGGTCTGGCGGCTTGGCCTCCGTCCCCTGCAGCATGGCGACCGGGCCATAGCTTTTCGAATGCATATGTTGATCGGGGCATCAATACCTGCGGCCAGTGTACACACCGGACTGATGCTGAAAATCCCCCAATAGGAGGCTGAACAAGGTCTGTAAGCGGCACGGGCAAGCTACAAATGATCACCGGCCATGTGGCCGTTACCAACCTTTGCTCCGTTGCATCGCAGTCACGTCCTGCAAGTGGAAACCCCAGTCCTTGGCGATGGAGGTGGCCTGGCGAATCTCCAGCTTGCCGTCCTTCCGGTAGGGAAACTCTGGAAACAAGCTAATGATGGGCCTTTCCACCTGCGGTGGTAAAGGTGGATAAGTCAGCTCCCTTGAAAAAGTGGCGGCAAGCAGCGGCAACAGCGGCAAGAAGCGGCACGAGCGAGGCGGCCCTGCCTCTAATCACGTATGCTGTGTCCGGTTCCGGCATCTGGCCTTGCTCATTTGTGGAATGTGTGAGCCAATACTGTTGCCGCGCCAACGTATGCATCCTTACCATGCAATCGGTGTACGGCGTGTCTGGCTTGTTGGCGTTCGTCAAGGCGGATGGGTTAGCCATCACTGGGTGGTACATCTTTGGCAGCGGGTCGCGCATGGCTGCGGCGATGGTGGCGAGGTGCACACGGACGGTGTCCCGGGGCGCCTGTGTGCGGCAGGAGGGGTGCGGAAAGTCAAGGGATTCTGTCTCGTGTTGAATGCTTCATAGGTCTGATGAGGGATCCTACTGAGCGTGTGCGTGCGCAGGCGCCGTGGTTCTATCTGTCTGCAGGAAAAGCCCCAACCATATAGCCCTACCTCCGTCCCCGTGATGTAATCGGCAAGCATACCAACAGCGACGGCCTGCGCTGTAAGTGCGTCAACGTCCAAGCTGCCGACCAGCACCACCAACGTCCCCTTGTTGATGGCCCCCTACCTTGTCGCGCAGCAGGAAGGCGCTGTGTGACGTTGCCTTCTGGTAGGCGGGCATGGCGCACACCAGGAAGGGGCCATCGCTTGTGCCTACCCGCGTGTCCACCTCCCACTTCACTGTGTGTACCCGTGGTGGCATGGAATGTGGGCCAAGAAGGGAAGGAAGGGTCAGAGGGTTCATAGGTCTTGCTTGCCAACGAAACCGCGCCTCTCGATGTTGAAGAGCGGTTGCACATGTCTGTTATGCAGGTGCACATCATATGAATGCCACGGGCTGGCTCAACGCACCAGGTTACCGCTGGCGCGCGAGGTATTGTGCCGGCCAGTTCGCACATTCATGCCACCCTAGTTGGCACATGTAAGCCCACGTTCAGTTTCGGGGGATGTACGTTTGGGGCTATGTATGACAAACCTAGCAAAACAGGTTTACCCGGCTTGCTCTTCTTGCCGCCGCCATTCTTGCCACCTGCGTCCCTGCCGTCCCCGTTCTCCTTATTGCCGTCAGCGCCATCGTTGTCGCCGCCTTGGTCGTCACCGCCGTTACAACGTTGCTGCCGACCTTGGCCTCTGAAACAGAAGTGTGTGACAATGGTAATGGCAAGCGGGTACGCAGTCACATGGTGCAAAGCTGTGCGCAGCACAGTGCAGCGCAAAGCTGCGCAAAACGCGGCGCGGCTGCGACGCGGTGCAGGGCAAACCGGCGCAATGCACAGAGGCGCACAGCTGTCACAGCTGCGTTGCACGTCTGTAAAAAATGGGGTTTTGCTTATACGCGAAAAACGCCGCGTATTTACGCGCTACGGCGTATACGCGGCATATAGACGGTGCCGCGTATTTACCGCGTATCCCGCGTAAAGACGGTGCCGCGTATACGCGAAACGGACCGCTTATACGCGGCGATTACCGCGTATACACGGCCGAAGGCGATGCCGTGGTATACGCGGCAATACGCGGATTCATTTCCGGCACCGCGTTTACGCGGCCTTTACACAGCCCCCATTTTTTACAGACGCAGTGCAACGCATGAGAACATACCGCAAAGCTCGCAGCACAGAGCAAAGCAGTGCGCAGCTGCACATCGTGGCGCCGGGCAAAGCTGTGCAACGCAGCGCAAAGCTGAAGGTACAGACTGCTGTGAAAAGCGCATTGCGCTAACTGGGGCAGCACTGTCCATGTATAGGCGAGATGTCCCGTTTCTCAGGATGCTGCACAGGCGCGGGCGTGAGGATCGGAAGTGACGCAGCATTTGCGCATCATCCCTCCGTGCAAATTGCTGCACTGTACATGCGTACACGGGGCGGCCGAGCCGCCGCGCTAGCCGCGCATTCGTGCTTATGTATACATGTATGGATAACACCATGCATGCATGGAGGGCAGGCGGATCAGTTGCGCCACCACTGCCTCAGAGTTTGCGTACATGTATGGCGTACGTTCGTGCTTTGCATATGTATGTACGGTTGCATACGTCCGGGGGATCGCTTGCTCCACTGCCCTTACTGCCATGTGCGTTGGAAGAACGCACTCAACTCACCAAGTCGGCAACGTCGGAGGGGGTTCCTGCCAGCCACGATGTGCTTACCTTGTTCATCACCGTCGTTGGAACCGGGACGGCAGGCCCTCCGATGCGCTGGCGCTATTGGTCTTCTTGGCGTGGACACGGTACTGGGCGCCACCAGCCACCGCCTCAGCCGCCGTACGTTCTTCCCTTGGCGGTTCGCCATAAGCTTTGTCTTGGCGGCGGGTTTGACGCAGGCCGGAAGCTGCCGGATCTCCTCGTCAGACATCAGCGCAAAGGCGCCGTCCGTGGCGGTTGGGGTGGTAGCGTCCCAGCCCCATGGACGGACATTCATGTATGTGACGGCATAGCACAACAGGCTTGCTCCTTTCGTGCGCTTGCCGGCCTTGCGTCAGCTGACTCGCAGCACGTGTGTGGGGAGTCTCAGCAGGGCCGTCCCGGTCGGTGTAACGGTGTGGGAGGCAGGGCGGTTGCGCCGCACCTGCCCCATCACCATGGACGGACATTCATTTGACGGCATAGCACAACATGCTTGCTCCTTTCGTGCGTATGCTGGCCTTGCGTCAATCAACTCGCAGCACTTGTGTGGGGTGCCTCAGCAGGGCCGTCTGGTCGGTGTAACGGGCGGTGTGGTAAGCAGGGCGGTGGCGCTGCACCCGCCCCAACCCCATGGACAGACATTCATTCGACGACACGGAACATCAGTCTTGATTCTTTTCTTGGCCTATGCTGGCCTTGCGTCATTGCCTCCAGCACCTTGTGTGGGGTGCCTCAGCAAGGCCGTCCGGTCGGTGTAACGGTGTGGGAGGCAGGGCGGCGGCGCCGCACCCGCCCCCAACCCCATGGACAGACATTCATTCGGACGACACGGCACAACAGGCTTGATGGCTTTCGTGCGTATGCTGGCCTTGCGTCAATTGACTCGCAGCACTTGTGTGGGGTGTCCGCCAGCAAGGCCGTCCGGTCGGTGTAACGGTGTGGGGAGGCAGGGCGGCGGCACCGGCACCCGCACCAACCCCATGGACGGGAACATTCATTTGACGACACGGGCACAACAGGCTTGCTCCTTTCGTGCGTATGCTGGCCTTGCGTCAATTGACTCGCAGCACTTGTGTGGGTGCCTCAGCAAGGGCCGTCCGGTCGGTGTAACGGTGTGGGAGGCAGGGCGGCGGCGCCGCACCCGCACCATCCCCATGGACGGACATTCATGTGACGGCATAGCACAACAGGCTTGCTCCTTTCGTGCGTATGCTGGCCTTGCGTCATTGACTCGCAGCACTTGCGTGGGGGTGCCTCACCAGGGCCGTCCGGTCGGTGTAACGGTGTGGGAGGCAGGGCGGCGGCGCCGCACCCGCCCCATCCCCATGGACGGACATTCGTGTGACGGCATAGCACAACAGGCTTGCTCCTTTCGTGCGTATGCTGGCTTGCGTCGATTGACTCGCAGCACTTGCGTGGGGTGCCTCAGCAGGGCCGTCCGGTCGGTGTAACGGTGGTGGGAGGCAGGGGCGGCGGCGCCGCACCCGCCCCAGCCCCATGGACGGACATTCATGTATGTGACGGCATAGCACAACAGGCTTGCTCCTTTCGTGCGCATGCCGGCCTTGCGTCAGCTGACTCGCAACACGTGTGTGGGGATCCTCAGCAGGGCCGTCCCGGTCGGTGTAACGGTGTGGGAGGCAGGGCGGTGGCGCCGCACCCGCCCCATCACCATGGACGGACATTCATTTGACGGCATAGCAAAACATGCTTGCTCCTTTCGTGCGTATGCTGGGCCTTGCGTCAGCTGACTCTTAGCACTTGCGTGGGGTCCCTGGTGGCTGGGTAGATACCCTTTGGGTATCGTCATAAGATGAGCATACGTGCGAGTCCATCGTGCCAGCCCCCTTAACACACGCGGGTTTGACCATGCGTAACATTATTATTATTATGCGTGTGGTGCCTCAGCAGGGCCGTCTGGGTCGGTGTAACGGTGTGGGAGGCAGGGCGGCAGCGCCGCATCGCCCCATCCCCGTGGACGGACATTCATTTGACGGCAGAGCACAACAGGTTTGCTCCTTTCGTGGCGCATGCTGGCCTTGCGTCAATTGACTCGCAGGTCTTGCGTGGGCGGGGTGCCTCAGCAAGGCCGTCCGGTCGGTGTAACGGTGTTGGGAGCAGGGCGGCAGCGCCGCCCCAGCCCCATGGACGGACATTCATTTGACGGCAGTGCACAACAGGCTTGCTCCTTTTGTGCGTATTGCATGCCTTGCGTCATTTGACCGTGCAGCGATCGTTGCACGCTGAAGCCAACGTGTGTGTGCGCCACGCGTGGGACACCCGCAGTGAGGCAGGCAGCATCGGCACCGGCCGCCTGCCACACCGCGGAGTCTACCTCGCGGTGTTGGCACAACACGATCCACCAGTGAGAGGGAGACTCCGGACAGCTATGTCTACCTTTTGTACTATCCAGCCGCGGAAGCCTGTGCCCCTGTGGGGCAGCGCTGTGGCTGTTAGCTCCACCGCGGGCGGGGACATGGCGCTGTGCGGGCAGCTCCGGGCTGTGCGGGACAGCGATTGGCCGTCGGGTCCAGTAGAAGTCGTAGCTTGGGTCACAGGCCAGCTGCTCGTCGATTTCGGCCGCGCCAGTGGTTGCGCGAGCCGGGCGGAGACGGTCGGCAAAGCCTTGTACGACAAACGCGTAAAAGCTGTACGCCAAGCCCTGTTTCCAGGCCTCGCCAGGCGGCTGCAGTGAGAGCGGCAGCCACTTAGTCAGTAGGTGGTATACGGCTATCAAGGGCGCATGGGACAACCGATGAAATGGCTGAAGCCTACGTATCAGGTGCCGCTGTCGGTGCCGCTGCACGCACTAATAAGGAGGATGGTGCTAGCGGCACGGGAGTGGTAGTCCGCAGAGTGGGCAAGGCAGCGCACGTGGCTGCGGCAGCACGTTGCTCACAAACATGGCTGCATTCTCTACTATGCAGCCGGGGCAGCCCGCGCGCCTGTGGTGCTGCACCGTGGCTGTTTCCCTCCAGGCTGCCATGATTCGCGCCATATGGGCAGCTGCCGGCACAGCGGGGCAGCCTTTCGTGGCCGCTTGGGGTAGAAGTCCTAGGTAATGCCGCCGGATAGCCATGTGCTGGTTGGTGCGCCAGCGGCTGCGTGTGCAGTGAGGACACGGTTGGCATAATGTGCACAATTGTCGTACTAGTCCGCCCCTCGCCAGGGGGGGATCCTGCCAATGGCCCCCAGTAGTCCCGTCTTCGAACACTCGCACCGGCAGACACACACTCTGCGTCAGAGCGGACAGCATTATGCTTGGCATAGGCCGACTGCATGCTCCTTCAGTGCAGTGCGTGGCTCTTCTGCTCTATCTGGCTTATTGGCTCGCCCAAGCAGCCCAAACCCAGTCCACTTCGGCTTCACGTTGAAACCTCAGCTTGCAGCCTCTCCGTGTGCATTTGTGGCCTTTGTTTCGCCATGCACCGGTTGTTACCCCTTGTGTGGGGGTAAGTTTTCGTCTCTGCTCTGCATGCACGCTTGCATGCTTAGCCCCGTTGCGCTAAGTGGACTATGTATTGCCACGCGCTAGCATGAACTCTTTTGCTGCACGCACCAGCTTCGTTGCGTCGTCCGCCTCGTTTCGCTCCTGCCGTCCCTCGTCTTGGCGTTCCTGGGCTGCCCTTGTGCCCCCCGGCCTTGCGGCCCCCCTTGTAACGAACCTACTACCTCTACTCACAGCATCTGCTTGCTGTATCTATCTCTTGTCCTTACTCCAGCTTGCTGTCTCTTTTGTCCCCACCTGTCTCTCGCAGTGTTCAGCGCCTTGCCTTAGAGTGATTCGCGTCCAGTTGACATTGTGGAACCATTTCCGCGGTTGATCAATGAAGAGACTGCGAGCTCCAGTTTGCCTCCAATGCTGATCTCCTCCGGCCGGCTGCCCGCCAAGGCGGTGCGTCAGCCGCTGCGAGTGGCGTGCGGAGACAGCCGGCAAGCAATGCGGCCCCCCTTGCGGTACCCTCCCTGCCCCGGCTTTCAGGGCTGTAAGCCCGGCTTTCAGGCTGTAAGGCCCGGCAGGGGAGGGTGCCCTCCCCCGGGCTTGCAGCCTGAAAGCCGGGGCAGGGAGGGTACCTTGTGTTCGTTCGGGACGAGGACAAGACAAATACATATGCTAAGGGAGTCTTCACAAGGCCAGTTGCACACGGGCTTCATGTAGCATTATCCATGCGATAAATCCTAGGAGGTACAATGCTTGACGGTGGCGCGCCCAGGCCCAAGAGAAAGGCCCCTATTCGCTCAAAGCCGGTCGACCCTGCTCCTCCTCCGCTCCTCCTCCTCCCGCCTTAAGCCCCCTCTTCGCCGGAAGGCAACAACGCTGCTACCTAAAAAGACTTGTACAAGTGCTTGCAGAGGGTATCCGGACAAAAGCAGCAGCTCTCTCCGCTCGCTGAGGGCGGAGATGGTCGGCGACCACTGCTTGCACCGCGTCAGTAAAGTGTCCCAGTGTCGTTTCGGACCCATCCCTGGTCCAAGTTGCAACCAACAGCGCATCATGATGCGCCGTCCAGGGGGGGGCGGGCAACTAACTGCGCAAGGGGTGGGGGCAAACTGCAGGTATGCAGGCGGCATTTGCATGGTGTTTCTCCTTGAGTTGCGATGCTACATATGCACCATGCAATTCACGTTCGAAGTGCGAGCAGGCGAGCCCTGCGTGGTTGGTTGCCCACTGAACGAGGGGCCTTATGCCCAGGTCGGCTCGCCGGCCAACTAATGACTGCGGTGCAGCGACCCCCGGCAAGTCCTCTTGTTGTGAGGGGTGGTCGGGCGTGTACGCCCCCTTGTCGTAGCTTGGGTCACAGGCCAGCTGCTCGCTGAGTCGGTGCGCCAGCCGGTTGCGCGAGCCCGGCGGAGACGGTCGGCAAAGCCATGTACGGCAACTGCCGTATTTCGGTGAAAACATTTCACTGGATCACACTTTTCGGTTTTGGAAATTGGAATCGGCAGCGCCAAGCAAAGCACACGGCGGGTCAGCAGGTCCCTATGACCAGGAACAGACACAAACAAGTATTACCACACTTACCATACTGATCTCCTCTTCTTCCTGTTCAACATGTCAAACCCCTGAGACGGTCCACGCGCACTATTGGCACAATGTTGGCCGGAGGAAGAGGTCGCAACTGCCTGAAGGAGCTAATGAATGCTTTTGTTGTGCTCGAGGCTGCAAGACACGTGGTTGTTGGTTGGTTGCCCACTGAACGAGGGGCCTTATGCCCAGGTCGGCTCGCCGGCCAACTAATGACTGCGGTGCAGCGACCCCGGCAAGTCTCTTGTTGTGAGGGGTGGTCGGGCGTGTACGCCCCCCTTGTCGTAGCTGGGTCACAGGCCAGCTGCTCGCCCAGTCGGTGCGCCAGCGGTTGCGCGAGCCGGGCGGAGACGGTCGGTCGGCAAAGCCATGTACGGCAACTGCCGTTATTTCGGTGAAACATTTCACTGGATCACACTTTTCGTTTTGGAAATTGGAATCGGCAGCGCCAAGCAAAGCACACGGCGGGTCAGCAGGTTCCTATGACCAGGAACAGACACAAACAAGTATTACCACACTTACCATACTGATCTCCTCTTCTTCCTGTTCAACATGTCAACCCCCTGAGACGGTCCCACGCGCACTATTGCACAATGTTGGCGCCGAGGAAGAGGTCGCCAACTGCCTGAAGGAGCTAATGAATGCTTTTGTTGTGCTCGAGGCTGCAATGACACGTGGTTGGTTGGTTGGTTGCCCACTGGAACGAGGGGCCTTATGCCCAGGTCGGCTCGCCGGCCAACTAATGACTGCGGTGCAGCGACCCCCGGCAGTCTCTTGTTGTGAGGGGTGGTCGGGCGTGTACGCCCCCTTGTCGTAGCTTGGGTCACAGGCCAGCTGCTCGCCGAGTCGGTGCGCCAGCGGTTGCGCGAGCCGGGCGGAGACGGTCGGTCGGCAAAGCCATGTACGGCAACTGCCGTATTTCGGTGAAAACATTTCACTGGATCACACTTTTCGTTTGGAAATCGGCAATCAGCGCCAAGCAAAGTAACACGGGTCAGCAGGTTCCTATGACCAGGAACAGACACAAACAAGTATTATTATACCACACCAACTGATTTCCTCTTCTTCCTGTTCGCTGCGCGAGCGAAGGAAGCCGCAGCTCCCTCCCGGCCGCAGGCGCCAAGCCAAAGACCAGCCCCTTCCTTTGACACAGTCGGCCTGGCAAGCACTCTGCGAAGCTTGTCTAGTTGGAGTGCATGACGTGCACAAATGCATGCATGCACCTGTGGAAGTGCATGCTGTCCCGCTCAGTATGCACCAGGGCAAGCTGGGCGCTAGTCAGGTCGGTGATCCGCCATTCGGCCTTTGCCGCACGCAGGACCTGCTGGAAGAGCACAAGCGCCTGTGGAGGGTGGGAACGGCACAGCCAAGCCACCTGTACGTGCGGCACGACGCCCACATGCAAGCTGCGCGGGTTACCGCGTGGGTGCACGCTGGCAGGGAAGTCCCGAGCAAAGACGGCGGGCCGGTGCCGGGCACTGTGACAACCGGAAGCAACCGACATGGAGGTAGTGGCTCAGCCCAGCCCTGCAAGTCCCATTTTGGCTGTTTGGTTGTGGCATACGGCATGCCAACATGACTGTGTGCTGCTGACGACATAGCGGCGATATGCCTGCCTTGGTCTATTGCGTGCCACGGAGCACGCGGCACGGTGCGTGCTACGGGTCAGGCACATGCACACAGAGCGACGACTGGCTCGAGGTGTTGTGCGCCATTGCCATTGTGTGCCGTGGTGCAACGTACACAAGGCAAGGCGTTGGGCCTCTTCCGCTGCCGTTGCCTTTCCGTCTTTGAAGGTCGTCGTTTGTTTGTTGTGGCCCGGTCATTGTGGTTCACCAGCGCTGTACTTGCGCGCATCTCTCACTGCTATGACCCCCCCCCCCCCCAATGCCGTGCGAGCTTGCGGCGGCGCAGGTGCCTCGTGCGTGTGCGTTTTTGCGACTGGGTGTGTTGTTGTCGGCATGCACCTCATACATGAATTGATTCACTGAAGCGGCCTATGTGCCACCCAAGCCAAATCTCGGTAGGGGCTCTGCCCGCCCCACGGTGCACGCGTAGCCAGTGCCGTCGCTGTCAGCCTTTCACACATGAACCGGCAGGCAGAAAGGCGCATGGTGCGGGCCCGCGGCGAGGCATTGCCTGCAGGTTCAACCCCTGCGTTTGGCCACCTAGACATCTTCACTCGCTGTTTGTGCTTTTGAGCCGCCGCCAGACCCGCATGTAATGATAATCGCTTGTCGTCACCGACGGGAAAACATCCCTTTGTGCCGACACTCACCAGCCTGCCCACCGCCGCCGCCCTCCCCCCCCTCCGCCATGAACATGTATCCATGACGCCAGCCCATCCGATCCCACGCCGCACGCACCGCCATGCATGCCCTACACACATACTCTACATGCACACACACACACACCACACACGCGCGCGCGCTTATGCACATGCCAGGCCAGGCTAGGCTGCGTCGCATCCATCGTGCTGTGTGCTGGTGTGCGTGCGGCGCTGCCGCTGGCGTGCGCCGCACCGCCACACCATGTAATGATGATCGATTGTCGCCGCCGCCGATCGGAAACCGTCCCTTTGTGCCGACACCAGCCGACACTCAGCAGCCTGCCGCCGCCGCCGCCCCTCCGCCATCTATCTATGATGCCAGCCCATATCACATCACTGCATACGATCCCACGCGGCACGCACCGCCTTGCGCGCCCTCATCTGCCGCTGCGCACCACATGCCCATCCCAATTCAAACCCAGCCAGCAAATCGATCAATCCAACAATAAAGCCACCGGCCGCCGCAGCACACATCGTCGCACGTGGACCCTAATTGTCTTCGCGCTGGTGCTGAGGGCAGTCAGTCCGCCGCCGTTGTTGCGCACACAGCACCGCTGCCACGAGGATGAACGCACACGGTGTATAGTCTGCCCCCTGCTGGCCACGCCCTGTCCACGCCACCACGTCCAGGCACCACCACCCTTGCATCCGTGCACGATCGATTGTGTTATAAACGTGTTTCCTGAGTGCCGCGGGCCGGCCGCGGACATGGCCGAGCGCGACTCTTCCCCGCCACCGACCAACGGTTCACCCATACATGGTGTGGGTGGGCAGGCCGGGGAGCCGCCCCCTCTCCCACCCAAACCCAGCCACCCTAACGCCCCACGGCTTGGCGCACATGATCATGAATGCACGGCTGCTGGTGTGCAAGCACAGAGCTGCAAGCACTGGCCACCGGAGGGCTGCGGGGGTCCGTCGGCGGACAGCTGGCAACCCAGGTACGTGCAGGTGCAGATGCGCGCGCTGGCTCACGCCGGTTTACGTCTTAAAAAACCGTTGATATTCAGATCGCTTTGTCTCGTCGCGGCGCACGTTTTCCGGCCTATTGGTTGTTGCAGGTACTGTTCCGGTGCCCAACTTCATTGGCGTGCCAACTGCGCATCTGCTGAACGCGTCCGAGGAACCGACACATGAACTCTTGGCCGTAAGCGGCCGCTTAATCTAGTGCACTCGAGGGGTGGCCCTGGCGCCCCCAACCGCCCGCCCCCCTAATCGCCACACGATTAGGCTGAGCGAGGGCGGGGCTGGTGGCCGTAAGCGCCGCCTAATCTAGTGCACTCGAGTGGTGGCCTTGGGCGCCCCCAACCGCCCGCCTCCCTAATCGCCACACGATTAGGCTGAGCGAGCGGCTGGCGGCTGTTAGCGCCGCCTAATCTAGTGCACTCGAGGGGTGGGCCCTGGTGCCCTCAACCGCCCGCTCGCCTAATCGCCACAGGATTAGGCTGAGCGAGGGCGGGGCTGGTGGCCGTAAGCCCCGGCCTAATCTAGTGCACTCGAGTGGTGGCCCTGGCGCCCCCAACCGCCCGCCCCCCTAATCGCCACACGATTAGGCTGAGCGAGCGGCTGGCGGCTGTTAGCGCCGCCTAATCTAGTGCACTCGAGGGGTGGCCCTGGTGCCCTCAACCGCCCGCCCGCCCTAATCGCCACAGGATTAGGCTGAGCGAGGGCGGGGCTGGTGGCCGTAAGCCCCGCCTAATCTAGTGCACTCGAGTGGTGGCCCTGGCGCCCCCAACCGCCCGCCCCCCTAAACGCCACACGATTAGGCTGAGCGAGCGGCTGGCGGTGTTAGCGCCGCCTAATCTAGTGCACTCGAGGGGTGGCCCTGGTGCCCTCAACCGCCCGCCCGCCTAATCGCCACAGGATTAGGCTGAGCGAGGGCGGGGCTGGTGGCCGTAAGCCCCGCCCTAATCTAGTGCACTCGAGTGGTGGCCCTGGCGCCCCCAACCGCCCGCCCCCCTATCGCCACACGATTAGGCCTGAGCGAGCGGCTGGCGGCTGTTAGCGCCGCCTAATCTAGTGCACTCGAGGGGTGGCCCTGGTGCCCCCAACCGCCCGCCCCCAATCGCCACACGATTAGGCTGAGCGAGGGGCCGGCGGCCGTAAGCGCCGCCTAATCTAGGCACTCGAGGGGTGGCCCTGGCGCCCCCAACCGCCCGCCCCCTAATCGCCACACGATTAGGCTGAGCGAGGGGCCGGCGGCCGTAAGCGCCGCCTAATCTAGTGCACTCGAGGGGTGGCCCAGGCGGCCCCCAACCGCCCGCCCCCCAAATCGCCACACGATTAGTCTGAGCGAGGGGCCGGCGGCCGTAAGCGCCGCCTAATCTAGTGCACTCGAGGGGTGGCCCAGGCGCCCCCAACCGCCCGCCCCCCTAATCGCCACACGATTAGGCTGAGCGAGGGGCCGACGGCCGTAAGCGCCGCCTAATCGACTGCCGCCAGCTTAATCTAGCAAACAAGGGATAGGTCTAGGGGCGGAGCCACGGTTAAGGGAGGCTTAAACCGCGGCTGATCTTGCACTAATCTTCGACGATTAGGTTAAACGAGATTTGGACACTTGTGCTAAGCGGCTGGAGCCCTAAACGACCGTCTTGCTCGATTACGCTGTAAGCGACTCGCTTACGCTCGCTCAGCCTCGATTGGACGCTTAAGGGGCAAGATTATAGGCCCCTGTCGGCTGGTAGGGATCTCCGCCAGTGGGAAGAAACAACTGGAAGAAGCCTTGCCACGACAAACTTTCGTGGAAATGGCTGGCATTCGAGAGGTCTCGGGCTCGATCCCCGTAGGGGTCGAGAGCTTTCTGGCACGTCTGCTGGTGGTTGCTGTCTGTCATCAGGCGCAGCCCGCCTGCTGCAGAAGTTAAGAACCGGTAATCTCACGGGCATCCTCGAGTGACCCAGCAGCAAAACACACGCCGGTTGACCGCTTCGTTAAGTCCCTGTAATCATCGCGCTTGCCCAACAAACGCGTACATATGCTACAGTGATTCACCTGGGCCCAGCCAGTTCCAGCTTGCGCTGGCACACACAACTGAAGGCACGGGCTTCCACGTCGTCAATCCATTGAGCACTCCGTGAGTACTGCACCAGGTAATTCTCAAGGCCTTCGAACCCGTATCCGCGCCCATTGTTGGGCTCGCCGGTCTCCCAGTTGGTGTAGTTGCATGGCGTGCCGTCCGCCCACACCCACGTGCCTGTTGCCAGGGAGGTAGGGAAACATGCGCGTCTATAGCCCTGCTAGTCAACTCGTGAACACATCGTTGCGTAGACACGACACAGGCGAGGCTACATGTAGTAGTGGGCTAGGCAGAGGACACCTTACCACTGTACTCAAAGGTGCATAGGGAAGCGGCAACGAAACCGCTGTAGCCCATTGCGCAGCCGGTACTGTGGTTTAAGCAGCCCGACGCCGCATCAACGACAATACCCAAGGACACGGGTATCGGGATCCGGCCAAGGCGGTTTGGTACAGCACGTAGCGCCCCTACTGCTTAGTCAGACGGGCGGACCAGGGCGCACTGGTAGTCACCTTCCTTGGCGGCGTCGCTTGCCCCAAGCCATATGTTTTCGTAATCCGCCGGTCCAAACATAGACGCCGCGAAGGTATTATGCTCCGGGCCTGTGATTGTCACCATGCCCCAGCCCTGCATGTGGCACAGTAGTCACGCATGGACCCCAAAGCTCCGAGTTGGCCGGGGTTCATAGCGCTAGTGTCGTTGGTGACATAAGCGATCACCTATCTACAATCCACATACGGACTTGTATGTCTTCTGTAACAGAGGCTTGTACGTTTGCGTCTAGGGGTGGGGGCCCAATCTACAATCCACATACGGACTTGTACGTGATCTGTAGCGGAGGCTTGTAAGTTTGCGCCCAGGGGTTGGGGCCCAATCTACAATCCACATACGGACTTGTACGTGATCTGTAGCGGAGGCTTGTAATTGGCAGGAAACGTCAAGGCATGGGAATTACAGATGAGTTACAGTCTTGTAACTAACTTGTCGGCAACAAGTTACAAACCCCCCTATACAAGTAGGTTTACAAGTCGCGTACAAATCGGGACTTGTATTGCGTTCGTAAGCCACTTGTAAGCCGGCGGCAATTTACAATATTTGTCCGCGTATTTGTTTTGTAAAAACATGCATTTACGAAACAATTACAATTAAATTTCTTGTAAGGCTTCTGTAAGCTTTTTGTGCGCGGATTGCTTTGCGATTGTAAGGGCGCTTGTTACAAATTGATTACAAACGATTTCAGTTACAAGAGTGTGACATTGCTGTGGAATGGGATGTGGTGGGCTCGAGTCATACCGAATTCACCGATTTCTTGCCTGCGGGAACATATCACATACAGATAGATGTGATCACACCATGGACTGTTGTGCGACTGTAAGGATGCTTGCTACAAAACAAATACATACGTTTTTCAATCAAGAGAGTGCGAGAACAACTTGCAGATGTGATCGCATCATTAAGCAACGATACTCATGTAACATTCCGTGTACAGGTAATGCGTGCATGGCTGTTGCCCGTACCTCTGGGTTCCACCCGCCGCTGTTGGTGCACGCACGAAGGCATGCCTTTCACGTTGCCCTGTTGCATTTCAGGCGGCATGGCGCAAACAGATGGCGAAAACATGCGTGTTTCGTCGAGGCATGTCGTGGTTGCCCCGACCCTCTTGTACGACAGGTCATGTCACAGGCGCCGCTGTGTGACTTTAACTCCAAACGGGACATGGTACGTACGCTCGCTCCCATGCTCCCATGCACCAAGGAGTACGGATTCGTGCTGAACTGGCGCTGGTCAACTATTATCACGGTTCATGAACGTCTCGAGCGCCGTTCACGACAATTGGGGTTCCATTATGGTGCAATCATAGGCAGGCTGCAGCCGGCCCCAAGTAAGAAATGGCATTCGCTACTCCTGCAGATGTGAATGTTTTGTGAAGATGCCAACACACGCGACCGCGACACAGCCCCTCATGTGCAGTGAAGCAAGGGGGCCAGGCCATGAAGACACACATGGTTTGGTGCTGCTCTGTGCGTTGTGCACAAATGACGCTGGATGAATGACACGGCGGTCGCACAGGGGCGAAGCTGCAAACCAGTAGATCACCCCAGTAGCTCACGCACATAGTCGCACAGTCACACACATCATACTCCGCCTACAACCCCGCACGCAAAACCACGAAGCCTGCCCTCTCCACTTTGCCTTTACATGGGCATGAGTAGTGCGTTGATCGTATCAAACTGAGCGCTGCTGTCACGTGCATTGTACATTAAGCCCCTTTGATTACGCACTCTCACTTGGAGTCGGGCTCATCAACGATCCTCTCGTCGACAACTGGAACGCGTTGCTGAAAATCACAGGCACGCCCTTGGTGCGGGAGCAGGGCGTGAAGGTAGTAGTAGCTTGAGGGGGCATCGGCGGTGGTTGATAGGGCGGTGCTGTTGGCGCAGGAATAGCAACGGAATCCAACACAGGTGCCATGTGTAGGACTGCGGGCGTACACGTACACGCCATATACGTATACGCGTATGTACGCGCACATAGATTTGTCGTATACGTCGCCGCGTACATGTACGGTTGCGCGCTACTGCACCCCGGGCTGTTGTACAAGGCTGCAGCCGGCGGTAGCAGCGCGCAGATTCCGCAGAAACACAGCCAGAAACACGTCACTACGTAATGGGCCAGCCCTGTTTCTGTTGACCTCAATAGGGTTTAGGTCAAACACGTTGCGCACTGCTGCACCGGTAGAAGCGTATGGACATCGACGACTTTGAGGATACCACCTTGATCGGTAGGGCCAATTTGGCTGGTCTGGGTACGTAGCCCTCAAAATGCACATCTGCACCTCTCCAAGCTAGCAGCAAAAGGCTCTGACTGGCTATCCTCCCTGCAGGGAGTCGCATGCTGGCATGCGTGCTGGCTTTGGTTGGATAGCTTGGGGCACACGCTTGTTTGAGGACAGCAATGCGTTGTCAGCACTTAGTGCTACGTTGTATGGTAACAGAGTAGGGTAAGATACGTCACGCCTTGTGCGCGACGCTGTGCGCCAGTGCCGTACTGATGGTAGTACTGGCTGCCGTACACTATGTGACAGGCGGCCCACTTACACATACGCATTTTGGCTATGTACGCGTATGTACGCGTGTAATTCATGTCATATACGCGTACATCCACAGCCCTAGCCATGTGAGTTCCAACGATTTCCAACACAGGTGCCATGTCTTGATTGCGGTCACTGCTGACGTACGGACTCAGCAGCAGAACAGGCAGTCTGCGCGTGGAGGAGGTAACACAGAGAGAGGACGAGAGGGCGGTGAGTGCGTCGGAGACCCGGGGCACGGGCCAGCAGCCGGTTTGCCAACCTACAACGAAGTAAACGAAAACCACGCAACTAAGTGCTGCTTTTATTTGGTGCTCCTAGTTGACATGAGCATACCCGCGGACATCGTCCCCGGTGCATGCATGCACGTCTCCAACTGTATTACTCCCGTGAATGATTGCACCCGACGAACATTGCAACCATCCCGTGAAAGGTGCCAACAATGACGACGAGCTTGACAAGGGAGTACCCAGCAGCTGGTTGCACCGAGTAGCAGCCGTGCAGAGCTCCATTCGTCAATCATCCTTACATGGCAGTGGCGACGGCTGCAGGCGGCGCTGGCAGATGCAGGCAATTGTGTTGTCGTTGCCGTCCGCGTCGTTCCAGCCTTTGTCCGCAACTGCAACCAGGTAGTCCTCGCCCCCATTGACGTTGTTGGGCTCCCCGGCCAGCCAGTTGGTGTACGAACCCCAAGGCGTGTAATCGTTCCAAGTCCAAGTGCCTATACGTGGGGAGAACGAGGCAGGGCGCGTCAAGGCCCTGAGCCAGGGTATCGATGTAAGGCACAGGGAACGCCACACGCTTACGTGAACATTATTTCGCGTTGCGAGAAAGGGAAAGCCTTCTGAGTGGCCCTTGTTTTTGATGAAGCAGAGTCCTCATGGGGTTCTACTGCTGGTGGAGTAGTGGGTGAACGCTGTTGCGTATGCCACCACTGCACTGACGGCATACATCGTTTGTGTACCAACAAGCCTTCGTCGTACGGTGTACATCCTGCATCGATGTGCCCCACGGGACGGGCGTAAGGTAGGTGCGGTCCATACCGCCGGGGAAGACAGGTGCCGCCCACCCTCCCTTACAGAGGGCATTGTAGATGCTCATCAGACCGCAACCAACGACGCCATACGTTATGGATCAATGAAGCTAACCTTATCGACGACATGCACCATCGGCTGCAGCCGATGCAACGATGCCATTTGCACGTGTGCTTTGATCACGCCCAGTACATTTGTCCAAGATGCGACCGCGTAATTGCTAGCATAGACAGGTGGACAGGTGGACAGGTGGATCTAGCTCACCCTCTCTGCTGGCATCACTCGCGCCCAGCCACTTGAGCTCGCCGGGCGCAAAGCTCGAAATGAAGAATCTATCATGGGCGGCGCTGGAGATAGACACCATGTTCCATTTCTGCACGCAGGACCACGCTCACACGCAGGTACCCAACGTATTCCAGCATACGGTACTTGCAGGTCGTGCATGTGCCAAGTTCACATGGCATGACTCAAACAATTCTGGGAAACGAAACCCATATGGGCGATTACCTCCTGCTCTGCTGCACCTACCTCAGGGTTTGCACCGCCATTATCGGTGCAGGTGGCGTTGCAAGCGAGCCAAGTGCCCCTGCAGGCGCAGGCACCATGATCGCATCGTCGCTTCGCAACATTAAAACCTCAATTCTGGCCTCCTCTGACTCAGTTTTTGCTTCTGCTGACGCTTAAGTCGCTTCTGCCTCCAGACTGTTAACCACCTCCAGTGGCTGCATAAGCATTGGGAGCCTGATACACAAGTAAAAGGGCCGCGCCAGTTTGCAGCAGGGTGTGTTGAAACAAGGGTGTGCAACGCGTCAGAAACAAATGTGCGTTCGCTACTCTGGGTTGTGGGTGTACTGCTAATCGATGAATTGGGGCGCCTAGAGTGGCTGCCGCACACGTCTACGTATGTCCCATATGCGCACTTGATGTCGCTGATGCGCTTTAGGTTATGCGTGATAGAGTTTGCGGTGAAGCGTAGTCGTGGTAGACCACGCAGCGAGAGGATTTGCCGTGATGCTCAGCGGGGGATGGCGCAAGAAGATGAACGGCATGTTGCTCTGGAGTGCCCTCATTATGGTGTTTTACGTGATGCTTTTCGGGCGCGCTTCGATTTTGAGCAAGATATGGAGACGCTCATTAACACGTCTGATCAACGTGCACTCGCTGAATTTGTGCAACGGTTGATTCACGCACTGGTGATGGCGCTGAATGAACTACCCTGACCACTCTGGTTCGTATTGGGTAGCAGCCTGTAACCATAGCATAACATAACATAACATAACATAACACCCATGCTGCTTATGGCTGCAGCACGAACCGAGTTTTCGTCTTTGGAGATGAAGTGCGAGCGAATAATCCCGTACATGAACACACCACACTTTGCAACCTCCACAAACCGCAGGTCGATACAGGGTACACGCGCGCTACATTTGCTTGCATTGCTACCTGGAGTTCGCAACCTTCCTCTCGTGCACCCAGCACATCTCGTACGCGTTGTTGAATACAACCGGCGAGCCCTTGGTAGTGGAGCAAGGCCGTGTAGGCCATGTTGATGGCGGGGGTGGCGGGGCAGGTGGTGCTGCGTTGGCAAGTAAGGCTAATGACACACAGCAAGCAACGACAACATTGGTGTGGCCCAAAACCGTCAGCATCGAGTGCTAATGATGACCCGGTGCGATTTTGTGGGCTCATTCATGATCCGATCTGTAGTCATACAAGGTTGTGCACTACCAATGGCACACCGCTTTACCCCCGGCCCCTCCGCTGCGATGTCTGGTCGGTTGTGCCAGGGGTAGGTCGCATGGTGCCCACCACACTGCGGCCCAGTAGCAATTCGTGCAATTCGTGATTCGTGATCCGTTCAACGTCAGTTAACAAATCCGCACATACAAGGGTTCTACGAAACAGTTACGAATCGGGACGTGTATTGCGCGTGTAAGCCATTTGACCGCGGCGAATTACAATACTTGTCCGCGTAAACACTTTTACAGAGCACAATCACGCCTCTTGCATATAAAACATAATCGATCTGTGTGTGAGGTGTCAAGCAATTGTACAGGCGCTTACGTGCTACAAATCAAATACAATAACATGTGGGAGCATTATCCGGTAAACGTAGTCGATGTAAACGTACGTGATGGGGACGGTGGGGGATTGGGTATTGATGGATTGGGTGGTGGAGACGGTGGCTGTGGTGGCGGCGGCTCGTAACTCGTAAGGCCTTGCTCCCGCACTACGGGAATGAGGCCCAGCGTACCCAGCCCCCTTAATCGACGCGAGGTTACCCTTGCGTACTATTATTATTATTATTATTATTATTATTATTATTTATTATTATTATTATTATTATTATTATTATTATTATTATTATTATTATTATTATTATTATTATTATTATTATTATTATTATTATTATTATTATTATATTATTATTATTATTATTATGGCGGCGGCTCGGCATTATCAGGTGAACAAAAGCACAGTTTCAAATAAAAACAGACTCGATTGTCCGACATGATGGCTTGATGCGCGCCTGATACGAGCGATAGACCCTTCCGTTTGTGGCATCTTGATGTGGTGCTGATGCCGTTGCATATGCGGAATGGGCTTACGTGGAGATGGCGAGGGTTTGCATGCGGACTGATCTTACGTGGAGGAAGCTTCTTCTGGCAGGCGCAAAAGCGGTTGTACGGTAGGTTAACTTGAGAAACCGGGCTCCAGGCGTCATCCCAAAAGCCACTGCCATACATTTGCAAGTAATTCTGGGAGTTAGAGGCTCCAGCGGTAGCGCCAAGGTTGTTGGGCTCGCCGGGGTTCCACTTTGAGTAGCTCCATGGTGTGCCGTCGGTCCAACGCCATGCGCCTGCAGCAGGAACGCGGACCAACTTGAGCCTCACAAAGCAATAACTGCTGTGCTTTACTGGACACGGGAAGAGGCAGGGCAACCGAGTATCGCGTCCCTCCTCTGGGCCTCCTTCCAAGAAAGCGCCCGAAACGCATCACGGAACCTAAGTTTCAGAGCAACGTGCCGTACATCTTTTTGCACTGTCTGGGTATCGCTAATGCTCCTCCTGCACGGTCTGTCACGAACAAATACGGTACACCTCGGAATAAATCACACATGGCTTAAAGTTCATTAGCGACAGTGCGCGCAAGAAGAAGCGTACGTAAACTTCTTCTTGGTACTCATCGTAGGTCTGGGGCGACCACTCTTGCTGCTCCAACCACCCAAGCTCATGGAGCGCAGTTGCACCCATTTACACGGAGCTAGCGGAGCCACATTGTAGGTGCGCCTCCTTAATACGGACATGGGTCAGCCATTTCCGATTCCAGGTGCTGCCAGCCAACTAATTTGCAGGGCATGCTCCAGCTACATGCAGTCGGGATTTACGCCGCCCAAAATGTGTCATGGCTGTTGCAAACTGCCTATGTACGTAGTTTGGCGTGAAGAAAAAACATTACACCATACGCGTGGGCGGAACCCGGGACCAGAGGTGATGAGCCGCAGCATGGCTTTGCCTGCGGCTTTACAAATCCGCCTGGTAGGTAGGTAGTCAGACAACCCATGCTTCGGCCATGGCGCCGGCATGTTTCGGCATTCTGGCGGCTGCAGGTCATGCTCTGCCCCGCTTCCTCACTCCGCCCGATTGGCAGCATAGCCCCCGCCTCAAGGGTGGTCAGCCATACCCAGGCCGGCATTTCCCCCCGCAAGCAGAAAGTTGCGGGTTCGAAATTCGAACCCACAACCTCCGATTCCTGGCACCATGATTGGCACAAACAGAAATCCCAGCCAACTCAGGCCTTTGGGAGACGTGGTTTGGCGTGACCAGTAAGCCAACTGGGCGGACGGATTGCATTGCCTGCCTATCTATTGGCTGCAGCAGAAGTGAGCCGTATACAGCGCTCAGCCTCGAACGCCGGATCAAGTCATGAGTGTAAATGTACGGATGCATTTAATGCATTCTTTGCTATACCTTCTGAGCCGTCGTCAGTACCGCCCAGCCAGATATCCCTACTGCCTGCAAACATGGAAGCGATGAAGTTGTTGTAGGCGTCGGTGGCGACGCTGATCTGCAACCAGTAGATGCATCGCCAGTAGGCACAGCCAACCAGCGAGTGCCCTTCAGACGCTTCAGACGTCATAATCTATATCATTGGTCACAGTAATCACGGTGGTTCGTGTCGGGCGGTACCTACCTGCACGAGTACATGCATGAGCGGCGATGATAGTAGTAGTAATTGTTGCTACATAATCGAGGCAAGTGCCTACTACTACGCACGACAATTGATTTGGGACGGGCGGTTGATAAGAAACCAAAAAGTGCATCGTTGAAGGGGTGTTATTGTCCACACACGCTATGTGGCAGAAGGTATTGATGAGCACAAGCTTTGCATGCAGTCATATTCATTTACATCTGATTCTTGTAAAACATACAAGGGTTTTACGCCACACGTTGCCGAAGGTCTTTACAATCATTTGCTGTTGTGTGATTTCCTCTGTACCACGTAAAGAGCGGCCTGATAGGCCTGGGGGATTGAACTGAGCAGAGCCCCAGTATGATACAACATGCTGACGATACTCAAAGTTCATTCGCATGCCATAACGAAACTGGCACGGCAGTGGGCACCCACCATGTCCCTCTCTGTATTGTCCCCTCCGTTGTTGCAGGCATTCCTGCAGGTGTGCCACGCCACCACCCGGCTGCCGCCAGCCAACGCCGGGTCCACGCCGCACACACTGAAGCTGCCGTTTGACGAGCTGTAAGTGCTTGGTGAGGACGCACCACACGGCGTGAAGGCTGCGCGCAATCGGTCCCGGCCACAAGGAGGCACACCACCATAAAGGATGTACAGGGTGTTCTACACTTTTCCTTTCTCTAACATGTCGTTGTCCCCGCACAACACATGTACATTTCTGAATGCATAGCTTCGGTCGACGGTCGTTACCGCCTCGTAACCCAAGTAGCGCTGCAAAGCTTCAGAGGACCATGCCCCCCGCGATTTGGGGGGGGGGGGGTAAGCATGTCAGAAAAAGTGGGAGGTAGGGTCGATGTGCACAGTAGCTAGATTATTGAATCCTGCGTTGTGCAATGCAACTATATCAACCGGTAATCATCGCGGTAAAGGTGCTGCATACACAAATGAACATGTGGTGCAGCACTAGACGGCGCATTGCTGTATTGAGAAGCATCCGACGTGTACATAGCAGCACAAGCTTGCCGTCCCAGCGCCCTGGCTTGGATGGCCATCCCAACCAGCAGATGTGCGGCGTGCACTACAACTAGCGCCGACGATGCTGTAATGCATTTACAAACATGAGGTGCACTGCAAGACCATGAGGACTGCTGAATTAAAAAACACCCGACGTGTCTAATGCTGCGCCCGGCCGCTGCCACGCATGGGCGGTGAGCTTGTGCGCCCTCCATCCCAACTTCAAGGGCGCATGGCATGAGGCCCAGCAGTGGCGGCAGCGGTGAACCGTTATGCATAATCATTGTGGACCTCCGCCCATCGACCATACGATCCACTCAATCCAATGAGGCCAACCTTACTTGGTGGTGGCGACCGCGGCAGGCGGCGCTGGCAGATGCAGGCGAGGGTCGCAGCTCCGTTAAAGTCGTTCCACTGGAAAGATGATTGCGAATCGAACATTCCTAGGTAGTCCTCGTTGCCACCACTATCGTTGGGCTCTCCGACGGCGAAGTTGGTGAAGGAACCCCACGGTGTGTAATCAGCCCAGGTCCAGATGCCTTGCAGGGGAGAGAGAGGCAGGCAGGGCGCATGGTTCGTACGTACGGTAGAGGCTAAACCTTGAGTGGCAAGACTGCGGCTGTGATGGAGCTATGACGGCCGTACGTACGAACATGTGCTGCACGCCCGGGAGTATGTGTATGTGTGTATATGCAATGCTCTTGACAGGGCAAAACGTCCGCTATGTGCGCCAGCCGCCGCCAATGGCTCCCTCCTTCATGATCCTGCGTGCGCCGATGAGCCCAATGTGACGACAGGCAGCCACTCTCAGAACGCGACTCTTGTAACATACTTGTGAGTGTCTTGTTGGTGATTCGTATCTGTTTGTGCAGCTACCGGACATGTAATTGTATTGTACGTGTCTTGTTGGGTTATCTGCTAGGTGGCAGCTGTAAGGGACTTGTACAGACACACTTGTAGCAGCATTGTAAAAACCCGGCAGCAACTACAGTGTCCGCCTTACAAAGCAACAACAAGGTGCTCCAGCAACAGCAAGACAACTACTACAAGAGCGTGTCTTGTATTGAAACTTGTACAGCGCGCCTTCCAACTGTACGATCGGGAAGTAATCCGTACTTGTAGCTAGCAGGGCCTCCTGCCCGCCCCGCCCCGCTGCCCCGCCCCGCAGCCTCCCGTGGTGTGCCCTCCAACGATGCTCGATACAGCTGTCGGAGATGCATGCCAATGCGCTTCTCGCTATCACCAGTTACTGGTTTTCTAACGGCTGGCCGTGATGACTAGTTTTGACCTTGTTGACGTAGTTGACGATTGTTACCAGTCCCCAAGCAACAGCAACCGGGGACCGATCCCGTCGCGCGATAGTCTTAGGAGCGAGTTTTGTTGTGAAAGGACGGACGGGCTCTACCCAGCGTTGACGCAGTCCAGGATGTCAAGCAATCTCTTCGGCTACTTCGGCAGTCAGCTCGATGCACCGGGACTGTACTCGGTAAAGAGCAGGATCAAGCAGTAGCTCGAGGAGCAGTCGTACGCATGGGACCACTCCAATTGCTACAACCACGTTTACGTTTAAGGTGGGCGGTGGCTGGGTGGATGATCACCACACCGGTTTGACAACAGACAGATACCCGTCTAATACACCAGGAGCACACCAGACGCGGGTGCTGGCTGGTGCCCTTCTGGTGGCGCCTGGTGTCCTCTGGTGCGTTCTGGTTGCTGGTACGTTTTGACAGTGTGTGCACCGCCGATGCTGGAAACGACCACAGCCGTACGCATCCAAGGTGCGCGCCATCCAGCGCACGGGTCGGCCCCATGACCCCAGGCAACTGTCCATACATATGGGGATCCCCGACACCCTGACACGGCAGACACCACGGTCATCCAAGCAGCTAGCATGGGGCCTTTTCATCTATTCGGGTCGAACAATCATGTACCATATGGTCATCCGACCGCACGTTTGCCGGCGGTGGTGGCATGCATGCATCTATGCATAGGATAACGATAATGATAACAACATTACGCTGGGTCAGACCCGCGTGTGTTAAGGGGGCTGGGCACGATGGGCGTGTACGGGGTGTACATGCCTTACGAACTACCCAACATACAACCGAGGACACAAACATGGGTGGGGACCTACGCGTACACAGCAGCGCCCGGCGCGCCTTGATGTCGGCGGCCATGCCGGCTGGACACAGGCTCATCGTGTTAGCTCGATTTGCCAGCCCTGATATGGACAGACAGGTGAAACCACCGATATGTAGCTCACCCTCTCTGCCGGCATCACTCGCACCCAGCCACTTCCACTCGGTCGGGGCAAAGCTGGAGCCAAAAAAGAAGGCATGGGCTGAACTGGTGATTGTTACCATTCCCCATCCCTGAAAGCAGAAGCAGCAGCGGCAACCACAGCGGCAGGAAGAGCGCACGCTCATCAGTGCCGTAGCTAACTGCGTGCATACATGCCCAGTGCATAATCAGTTTGTGATGCGGCACCTTATTGCCTCTCACGCTCGGAAGCGGATACCGCTCTATGTTTGCCAAATCGATTTTGAGAAGGCGTTTGATCGTGTGCCGCGCAGTGTGCTGTGGACTCGTATGCGTGAACGAGGAGTACACGGCCAAATGCTAGCGGCATTGCAGGCGTCCTATAGGCGTGTGCTGATGCGTGTCAAAGTCAATGGACGTCTTAGTTAGCCTTTTCCTTGCGAGCAGGGTGTCAAGCAAGGGGATGGGCCTAGCCCCGTCCTATTTGGCTTTTTCATTGAGATGCTTGCGGAATACATTGAGGCCCGTGACAGGCAGCTCCCGCCGTCAGTCACACACAAGCACGATGCCCCGTCGGTGGACGCGAACACCTGGCTTTCCAACTTGCTTTATGCTGATGATATCAACCTGTTTGCCACCTCAGCGGCGCGCATGAATTACCTCTTGTGCCTACTCCACGAGTTTTGTGATGCGACGGGTATGACGGTGAATGTGTCCAAATGCGAGCTGCTTGTATTGCATCCCAGCGCTTCAGTCCGACGACGACGGGAGGCGAAGCCCGTCTTCTACAATGGCGTGCGATTGATGCCCACCAAGCGTGCGCGGTATCTCGGGCTGTACTACGGTGCGTCGGGAACCCGGCAGTTCTGTGATTGCGTCAATGAGCTCCTGGCGGCGGGAAAACGAGCTGCTGGCGCTCTGCGGGGCAAGCTTAAGGCGTGCCAGTTGCATGTCCCGCGTACCGTGATGCTTTGTTACAACACCTGCGTCCGTTCCGTTCTATCCTTTGGCGCACAGGTCTGGGGGCCAGAACGTTTGGTTACTGATTTTGATGATGCGATGAAAGATGCTATGGTTGCCGAGCAGCGTCGCTTTATGCAAACTGTTGTAGGAGCTAAGCGCCCAGCAAACCGGTTGCTTTACATGGAGCTTTCCCAGTTACCGCTGCAGTATCACTGGGCGACTTTAGTGTTGCGCTTTTGGAACGGCCTGGTCAGTAAGCGCGAGGCGCTGTGCCATAAGGTGTTCCGTGCTGATCTTGAAATGGCACTCTTGGGAGATACTAGCTGCTGGGCGCATCACGTGTTAACGTTTTTGGACAAGCTCGGGGTAGAGCGGCCAGACCTAGACTCTACCTCAGAGCAAGTTACGTACTACGCGTCTCTAGAGCTGAATGTGGGTGATCTGCTGGACCGTATGCGGAGCACTCTGTTGATGGACTGGCAGCATCCAGACTTGGAAGCTGCTGACCCGTGTACGTACGAGGATGACGCACCTAAAATGTGTGTTCGCTACTCTGCATACATGGGTGTGCCGCCAGATGATGAATTGGGGCGCCTCGAGTGGCTGCCGCACACGTCTACGTATGTTCCATATGCGCACTTGATGTCGCTGATGCGCTTTAGACTATGCGTCATAGATTTTGAGGTAAATCGTAATCGGAGTAGACCACGCAGCGAGAGGATTTGCCCTCTCTGCCGTGATGCTCAGCGGGGGATGGCGCAAGAAGATGAACGGCATGTTGCTCTGGAGTGCCCTCAATATGGTGTTTTGCGTGATGCATTTCGGGCGCGTTTGGATTTTGAGCAAGATATGGAGACGCTCATGACCATGTCTGATCCACGTGCACTCGCTGAATTTGTGCACCGGTTGATTCACGCACGCCAGATGGCGCTGAATGAACTACCCTGACCACTCTGGTTCGTATCGGGTAGCAGCCTGTAACATAACATAACATAACATAACATAACATAACATAACATAACATGCGTACTCTAGCGTGTGTGGCACATCCAGGTCGGGTGAGGTGGCCAGGTGAGGTGGCTGGGCGGTGGCGGGTGCCAAGGGGGCATGGTTGTGAATGCAAGGGCGAGAGCTGATTGACAATCGTAGGCGTAAGATGCGACAGTGACTCGGCACCACCTTGCTTGATCTAGGACGTGTGTCTGCCGCGGCTGGAGACGGTCGTCGGTGCGCGCGTGATCCATCCACCCACCCACCTCAGGGTTGGTGCAAGCGGCCTTGCACGCGAGCCATCCCCCCCTGCGGCATCATAATCGGCACCATCGCATGAAAGCCGTCACACCACGCACGGCTGCTACCACATAATCACAAAATCGATGACGACCATGCCCGTGCAAATACACGCACTAGAAGTTACTTGCACGCAGCAGGTAGGGTAAGTACGTCACATCTGCTTCGTTCAATACCTGGAGTTAGCGAGCTTGTTCTGGTCCACCCAGCACATCTCGTACGTGTTGTTGAATACCACCGGCAAACCCGTGGTGGTGGAGCATGGGTGGGTGGAGGGCGGGGCTGCGTGCGTAGGCCAGTCACAAACAGCAAGAAAAGCGTGTGTTGGTACCCTAGATAGACTGCCACCTATCAGCAACTCTAAAGAGTGAAGCCCCCGTAGCCCGCCGGACAGCAAGTTGTTCGGTACCCGCGGGTCGCCACTTTAAGGCCGGACCCGCGAGCACCCGCGGGCACCCGCGCGGGTGCTGCGGGTACCACCCGCGGCACCCGCGCGGGTGGGTGGGGCACACCCGCCGGGGCAAAACACGTCCACACTTCGGCTGACCGCTGCGGTTTACTGCTGGCGTCTGGATTGCACAGGCTTGTTGCATAGAGTCCATTCGAGGTCCTGAAGTGGAGTTTCTTGCTGTGCGCGGACGCCCTCACAACCTGTCGTCCTAACCTGGTCGTCAAAGCTGCCTTGCAAGCCCTGCAAAAGGCATAACCCGCGCCGAACGCTGGCCATTTGTTCGAGATTCCGTCTCTGCAGTGCCTTGGTCACTTGATGCGCTGCATTTTTAGCGTGCCGCTCTCTTGATATCGGCGCACTGCTTGTCTAGCGAAGCATGGACGTGTTTTGCCCCGGCAGCTGCCCGCGGGTGCTCGCGGGGCCGGCCTTAAAGTGGCACCCGCCGGGTACCGAACAACTTGCTGTACGCCGGCCCGGCTAGTACAAAACCTAACTGGGCATATGCCCACATGCATGTGTTATGGGCTGGAGTGAGGAGTACCAAGCGAATACGTGTTGGCCCACAAGACTAGTACTTGGGTGATCAACAGTTTTTCTTGATTGTTAGCTTGGTACTGTCTGCACAGCCCCTACCATCCAACCGCCTCCCCGGTGGAGGGACAAACAACACAAACCGTTTCAGGCGTAAGTTGCAGTAGTGCAAGTGCTCATTGCTGACTGGCGGTGAGGCTGTGCGACTATATTGGCTCAGAAGGTAAGAATTGTGGCCATACATGCACGACTGGACATTGTAGTGTAGACATCAACATCGCCAGGTCGTGAATGGCAGACACGGCGTGCGACCATTCCGTAGGTACTGAGCTGGTTTGACAAAGATGCAAGATCTCTCTGTATGTGTGCGTACACATGCATGATGCAATCACACACATACACATCATATACATGAATAGCACATAAACATTTACATATGCATACATTCATCACCATTGGAAGCCGTGTGCCGGACGCCACACTGTGCTGTCTTGGAAACCAGTCATCCCAGCATACATACCCGTCCAGGCGGGTAATGCATGCCTGCCTATCCCATCCTACGCTGTTTGCCGGCGTACGCCCAGCTTGTGGTTCGTCGTTGCAGCACAGCTGCAGCTACCCTACCTGGTGGCGGCGCTGACCACACAGTCTGATTTGTCACGTCAATAAGCAGCAACTGGCCATCGTTGTTCACGACAAGGCGGTTGCCCGCTGCGCCGCTGCCATCTATCGCCTCGGTGCTCCACATAGCGGCAGCTGTAGGCGTTGTGCGTACACAGCAAGTTTGCCGTCGCCTGCACCATGGCATAGAAGGGCCCCGCTGGTAGGGCAGGCCGCCGACGTGCCGGTCGCCCACAGCTGCCTGTGATGGTGTAAACAGTTCACCGCGTCCGTGAGCCGATAGCTAACCGGACAGCACCAGACCACGGCATTCACCCGACAACAGCAAAAGCACACGTAGTGGTACGGACCCCGCCTTCTGTGCGTTTGAGGTACTCGGCACAACATGGTGCCGCACGGAGAGGGGCAACAGCAGGCTGCAGTACAGCACAACACAACATACATAGCAAGGCAACCACGCAGGCCCTAGAAGCAACTGGACTGTCTAGACAGTCCATTCAAGATACCAACGTCACAGAGTTGCAGATGCGTACTGGAAGGCATGTTCGCGGAATGGGCTATGATCACCATTGATGGTGCGCCGGTCAGTCCACGTGAAGTGACAGCTCTGGGCAAAACTTCACGCGCACTTACTCGGTATTGCTGTCAGCACCAGGTTACCGTCCCGTTGCATGGTCAGCGTGTAGAGCCCGTTGCTGCTGACCTTGGACTTGCCCTCATCGAGGCGCTCGCCCACGACGAGCTGGTCGCTGCGCGTTACATGGCAGCAAGCGATCAGTGTCGCACTTCGATGGCATGCAGATGTCAGCACACTCATGTACCACTATGAGAACGGAAGGCTCGCGTTAGCTCGCGCTAAAGCCGCGTTAGCCCACGCTGTAACGCGCGTGTAACGCGGCTACAACGCGAGCTAACGCGGCTGTAACGCGACCCGTAACGCGACCTGGTACCTGGCGCACCTTGCAGGCTGCCTGTGTGCCTAACGCGAGGTAACGCGTGGTAACGCGCAATAACGCGCGCGTTAACATTCACTAACGCGACCTCTGAAATGAATAACGCGAGCGCGTTACAAGGCCGTACGGCAGTATGAGTGCCGTACTGCTGGCGGTGCCGTAACGCGAGCTAACGCGCAATAACGTGCAGTAACGCGCGCGTTAACATTCACTAACGCGACCTCTGAAACGGATAACCGCGAGTGCATTTCAATGCCGCACGGCAGGACGAGTGCCGTACTGTCAACATGCGCATTAACATGCACTGCATTTCTCCAAAGCAGACGCTTCACAAGTCTGCACAAGGACGGTAAGTCCGACTGCAGCACTGAGTGCGCTGCACATAATGATGTTTGAGGATGGAGTGCCTCCAGCAGGTCTCAACTGCCCACTGCCCACGAGTATAACGTGGCCTGGCCGCGTACCTTCACCGCTAGCACGAGCAAATACGCCGATATTGCGGTTCAGTCCAGCATCCCCCAGGCGGGTTGGCTGCTTCGCTATCCACGTTTGGTATCTAGCAAATTGCTCGCACTGCGGGCTGCGCTGCGTCAGATGCCAGTGTAGCCAGTGCCCACCACCAAACACTATACCCTGCATCGCATTGGGGGACCACAGTCAGCAGCACATGCATCAAGGTGCACTTGCTGTGGTACACTGGATGCATTGGAGAAAGCAGGGCACAAACTCTCAGCCACGCCGTAGCAGGCATCAGGAGGTTGGCAGGTAATGAGCAGTCAAGTAGGATGCAGGCCGCATGCAATGCTGTGGCTATCATGCTCGACTGCGGCTGCCATCTCGTCCCGGCCGTGAAGTTTTGCGGCCGACATGCCGCTGTGTGCAAACACTAGGGACCTCAGCGGATGCCGATTATGCGCCAGCCCCTTCGTTGCCCCCGCCCTTAGTAGACTCAAGCGCAGTTTTCGTGCAGTAGTGTATGGGCGGTTGTCTAATCGCTGTCGTACGACCCTCAGTCGGATGTCCAGACGTCCCTCCGTCGGATGTCCAGTCCGCTCGGGGCACGTATATAAACTCGTTGGCAATTTTTAGCTCCAGAAACCCTGCACTTTTTAGTAATCTTAGTCAGACAAGTCCACTGCTGCAGAATGCCACGGCGTACCCAAGGCGGGCCCGGCACACGAGTGCAGCATACCGCGGGGCGTTGACAAATATATCTGTGCCCTTTTCCGCAAGGATTGCACCGACTCGGCGCACAGTTCCTTCCATTTTTAGTGTAGAAAGCAGTTTAGTCATAACGGGAGTCAAGTCGAAAAAGAGGCCACTGTCTCCCCGAACGGGCCCCGACGCACGGCGCGGCATGTGCAGTGCAGCTGTATGCGCGCGCTATTGCGATGGGTTCCTGAACCTCGCGCACGGCGACTTGCAGGAGTTTGTGTTTGGTTGCAATGCTTGATGCTCCTTGCCACAATGGCGCGTCCGCACACGTGGCGCTCAAACGGCGCATTTCGCTGGCAAGGTTCAATAGATCATGCTACGACATCGGTTTGGCAAGGCAGGGAAAATGCGGCTTTCTGGACGTGGCCTGTTTGTGGGTACCCATTTGTGAAACGATTGCCCAAAGGCCAAAAGGAAAGGAGGCGGCACTGTAAAGCGCCCCCGTCGCTGCGCATAAAGCTATAGCAGTGTGTACTATGCATACCGGCTCCTAGATGGATGCGTGGCCTCTGCGCCCGCTTTCCGGCATGCTCTCTGTGCCTTGGCGCCAAAGGATGTTAATGTTGGAGCGCCCGAAGCAGGCAACCAACACTCGACAGCCATTTCACGGACACTGCAAGCGATGCACGAACAAACACAACCAAAAACAAATCGAAGCCAATGCAGCGGCCACGGCATGGACGGTCGCCCACACCATGCAGGCCACACACATACAAGCAGACCCTCCCACTGAGCCGGTACCGACGGGTTGAAACCCCTTCCCAGTGAGCCTCGTCTAATTCAAAAATGACCACTGATCCACCACCGCAATCGTTCCAAAATGACAGGATCGCAACTCATCAAGCTATAAAAAGCAAGCAAAGCTCAGCGAGTTATGTCCTCGCATTGGTGTATGTATGTAATAGCGTCTCTATGTGCACTTGTGCAGTGATTCTCCTTCATTTCTCTTGTTCCGCCTCCTGCACTTCGGACAACAGTAACATACATCACATCCCGCGTTTTTAGCACCCCACTGCTCTCGTGTCCTCTCGTGAACAGCAGATGAAAACACGCGGCGCTAGCGCCTTGAAGGCAGGCCGAGTCCTGCCCATGGTGATCATGTTTGGTGCTTGTGAGCGGCATGTGGTTGGTGCTTGCTCAACGGCACATCTTGCTGGCAGCGATTTGCTTTTATAGATTCATGCTACGCCATCCGTTTGGCAAGGCAGGGGAAGTGCGGCTTCTGGACGTGTCCTGTTTGTGGGTGGCCATTGGCCACAGTTGTCCAAACGAAAGGAGGCGGAATCGAAAAGCCGCCCCATAAGCTCAAGCTGTATGTACTATGCACACATGCTCCTAGATTGATGCGTGGCCTCTGCGCCCGGTTTCCGGCATGCTCTCTGTGCTTTGGCGCCAAAGGATGTGCATGTTGGAGCGCGCCTAAGCAACCAACCATCAACAGCCGTATTGCACAGACACTGCAAGCAATGCAGGAACAAACACCAAAAGCAAATCGACATCAATGCTGCATCGCCCCGACGGCATGGACGGTTGCCCACACCTGCAGGCCAAAACACGTACGACAAGCAGACCCTCCCACTGAGCCGGTACCGAAGAAAATGACCACTGATTCAGCCGTGATCGCGCTAAAATGCAGGATTGGCGCGCGGCATAGTCTTTCGCGCGTATTCCCTGTGGCCTTCAACTCATCAAGCAACAAAAAGCAAGCAGAGGATTAAAACTCAGCGCAACATGCCCTTGCACTGACTGCTGTAGCCTCTTGGCTATGTGCGGTGATTCATCTTCATTTCCATTTTTTTTCCTTGTATGTTCCGCCGCCTGCGCTTCGGACAACACTAACAGCACTACATAGGGCCAACCTCCATCAAAATGTGACAAGCCTCTGCAAGGACTAAATGGCCTGGCCGGGGGGGGGGGGAGTGTTGGGGGGGAGGGGCCGGCAGGCCCCTTTCTTCCTTCATACATCATTTTTTAACTTATTGTTTTTGCCCCCCCCCCCCCCCAAATAGGGCGGGGGCCACATACAACCAATTTACAGCATGATTCACTGTTGTGACGAAAGGTTACTGTGCTGATTAGGGCAGCAACGATGACAAACACTCTCGGCACGGGTTTCTTGTAAGAGATACATGGTCATATTGTACCGACAGTGTAACATAATTGTAGGGATTCTCATTTGTTAGGAACTGGTACGTCTCTTGTAACAGTGATTTGTAGCTGGGATTCATACGGGATAAGTACAGCTTGTAATGTAACTATATTGTAACGTCCCTGTAAGATCCACAAGGAGGATTCAGCTGGTTGATGGTACAAATACGTTACAATAATTGTTGCACTTACATATTACTTACTGGTATTGTTTATGTAGCTGGATAAGTAGAAGGCACTGTAAGGCCCAAAGCCACACCCATAAGCCCAATCAGCGTCAGCACAGCACCAGCCACGCATTACCCTTTATGCTGCATGTGCACACGACCACTTCCATCGTGTTGCGTGCTCAATGTTGTCAACGGTAGAGGGCGTTGTGGTATAGTGGCACAACCGATTGATTGATAGCTCCGGCATTAACTTGCCACTTCCTACTTGCACCCCAAGGCAACTGCTCCTTGCGCCATAGCGAAGATAACTGAGCTCATAAGCATCATAACTACGATGCAGCATCTTGCGCAGAACGTTGGGCCCCTGCTAAGGTGTACGCCCCTGTGTACAAGGATCTCGTGGACTACAAGGACTGCCCTTCCCTAGGTTGTAGGTAGGTTCGATACATGGGGGCGGTGGGCCGCTTGTGAGACGGTCACGACCGTGGCTGATCAGCCACGAACGCGAAAAGGAGACAAACGCCAGAAGGCCAAAAGGTGCCTAGGTGCGACGGTGTACTGACCAATAAACCGAATGGTGGAACAGCCAGTTGTGCAGAAGTTGGCTAAACAGATACGTGGGCGAACTCAGGCTATGAGCTTGCTACCACCGAGGAAGGTGTTTTGTCGCTGCCCGTGGCATGGGGGACAGAGCAGTCAAAACTGTCTGATGGTGGTGACTCCACCCCTGGAGCAGTTCAGCCATTGTCGTATGTTTCCTTAGTCGACTAAGGAAAGATACGACAATGCTCCAGGGGTCCTGCCCGTTCCTGCCCTTCACTCCTCGCCGGCGACCATTCTAACCATTCTAGCTGTGCCTCCAGGTCTCTGGCCTTCCAGAACACCGAGTGGGCGAAGCAGTCCTCCTCTTGATGGAAGTATTACCCACCTGCCGACGCACTGTTCAGTCGGAAAGGAGGTCATTGATGATAGTGAGGATCGCCACGACCACGGCGAGGTGCCTTTCATGTGTATGGAAAGTGCTAGGTTTTCTGCAGGGTACCCCTCGCTAAGTTTGCCACCATAGAGGGAATGTTGCAAAGAGAGTGCTCACGCTCCTGGGGACTATGCTACCGGTTTGCTTGCTGCACATGCTGGCAAAGGAGTAGTACCTACTAGTAGGTTCGTTACAAGTCAGTCCGTGCGTGGACGAACGTCACCCAGATAAGTAGTGATCAGCTCATCAGGCGCGTCACTGACGTGGCTGCACGTTACCCTGCTGGGCTACTGATCGAATAGATCGAAGCTGGCCGATTGGTGTGGTCTCCAAAGCGCATCACGTACATCAGGCAGGTGTCAGCCAGCAAGCTGCCTGCATGACTTTAAATAGAATTGTTTGACGGCAGGTGGTACTGGGCACGAGTAGCCTGGGCCGGGAGGTACTGCTGGTACGTTCGGCATACGGCGGCTCAGTGTTGTACACGCACTTGTCCAGATGAAATCGGCTCTTCAAGCCTCTGGCAAGCCGAGCGGTGTTTTTGTGCTGCCGGTATGCAAGCTGGAAGCTCACGCGCACTGAATACACTGGAACGGCATCAATATCCGAGGCGGCTTCAGCCGCATCGTCCCATGGGTCACCATCATCGTCGCATGCATGCCACGCAATGGGTGAGCCACGCCATGACCCAACGGCGTTGTCCAAATGTGATCCGCTCCATTTCTCCTATGCAATGCACCGACAAACATTTGATTTTCAATTGCACTCTGCAGGTGCGAGCAAACGGGCCTCATGGGCCAGTTCGTAAAGGAGGGCAGCCAATAACGCAGCCGCGACTTGCCACGGAAAGGTGGTTCAGGGTGCTGCAGCAGGCCAGAGGCTGTGCAAATAGAGGGTTGTGTTCACATAGCCGCTGAAGCTTGGTGTCGTCGACACCCTTTGCGGGGCCGTTTGCACATGTAGTACGCCATCTGCCGCCCGCAATGCTTACGCTTCTCACGCTGGCCAACATGGATGCAGAGCCTGTTCAGATGGCGCTGCGCCCAGTGCTGAGGGTGGAGAGGGGTCAGTGGTGGCAGTGGAAAGCTAGCGAGGTGGTGACGGCGATGGCGTTCAACTGCGTGCAGCAAGAGCGCGCGGTGGGCGGCGCAGGGCGTGCGCGCGATGGGCAGGTCGCTACAGTTGCAGAGCTTGATGTTCGCATAGCCACTGGCGTTTGTGTCGCCCATGTGCCTGAGGTGCCGTCTGCACATGCAGTAGCGTTGCTTGCCATCTACCGCCCGTGTTACGTACGCTTCTGCTGCAGGCCGACTGGGCATGGAGCCTTCTCTGGCCGGCGCTGCGCCCAGTGCCGAGGCTGCAGGGGGGGGATGGCGTTGTACAGCAGCAAGTGCGCGCGGTGGGCGGCGCAGGGCGTGCGCGCGATGGGCATGGCACTGCATTGCAGAGCAGGTTGCTCACATAGCTGCTGGAGTTTGGTGTCGCCCGTATGCCTGAGAGGGCCGTCTTCACACGTACGCCGTAGCGTCTCTTGCCATCTGCCACCCGTGATGCGTACGCTTCTGATGCACGCCTACATGGGCACGGCGCCTTCTCAGGCCGGCGCTGTGCGAAGCACCGAGGCTGGAGACGGCGATATCGATGTACAGCAGCAAGCACGCGCGGTGAGGCAATGCAGGGCGTGCGCGCGACGGGCATGGCACTGCAGTTGCAGAGCTGATGTTCACATAGCCCCTGGCGTTTGTTGTCGCCCATATGCCTGAGGTGCCATCTGCACATGCAGTAGCGTTGCTTGCCATCTGCAGCCCGTGTTGCGTACCATTCTGACGCAGGCCAACATGGATACGGAGGCTGTTGAGGCCGGCGCTGCGCCCAGTGCCGAAGGTGGAGACGGCGATGGCGTTGTACTGCGTGCAGCAAGAGCGCGCGGTGGGCGGCGCAGGGCGTGCGCGCGATGGGCAGGTCGCTACAGTTGCAGAGCTTGATGTTCGCATAGCCACTGGCGTTTGGTGTCGCCCATGTGCCTGAGGTGCCGTCTGCACATGCAGTAGCGTTGCTTGCCATCTACCGCCCGTGTTACGTACGCTTCTGCTGCAGGCCGACATGGGCATGGAGCCTTCTCTGGCCGGCGCTGCGCCCAGTGCCGAGGCTGCAGGGGGGGATGGCGTTGTACAGCAGCAAGTGCGCGAGGTGGGCGGCGCAGGGCGTGCGCGCGATGGGCATGGCACTGCAATTGCAGAGCAGTTGCTCACATAGCTGCTGGAGTTTGGTGTCGCCCGTATGCCTGAGGGGCCGTCTTCACACGTACGCCGTAGCGTCTCTTGCCATCTGCCACCCGTGATGCGTACACTTCTGATGCACGCCTACATGGGCAGGCCAGCGCTGTGCGAAGCACCGAGGCTGGAGACGGCGATATCGATGTACAGCAGCAAGTACGCGCGGTGGGCAATGCAGGGCGTGCGCGCGACGGACATGGCACTGCAGTTGCAGAGCTTGATGTTCACATAGCCCCTGGCGTTTGTGTCGCCCATATGCCTGAGGCGCCATCTGCACATGCAGTAGCGTTGCTTGCCATCTGCAGCCCGTGTTGCGTACCATTCTGACGCAGGCCAACATGGATACGGAGGCTGTTGAGGCCGGCGCTGCGCCCAGTGCCGAAGGTGGAGACGGCGATGGCGTTGTACTGCGCGCGTGCAGCAAGAGCGCACGGTGGGCGGCGCAGGGCGTGCGCGCGCGATGGACAGGTCGCTACAGTTGCAGAGCTTGATGTTCACATAGCCCCTGGCGTTTGTTGTTCGCCCATATGCCTGAGCGCCATCTGCACATGCAGTAGCGTTGCTTGCCATCTGCAGCCCGTGTTGCGTACCATTCTGACGCAGGCCAACATGGATACGGAGGCTGTTGAGGCCGGCGCTGCGCCAGTGCCGAAGGTGGAGACGGCGATGGATTTGTACTGCGCGCGTGCAGCGAGAGGCGCGCGGTGGGGCGGCGCAGGGCGTGCGCGCGCGATGGACAGGTCGCTACAGTTGCAGAGCTTGATGTTCGCATAGCCACTGGCGTTTGGTGTCACCCATGTGCCTGAGGTGCCGTCTGCACATGCAGTAGCGTGCTTGCCATCTACCGCCCGTGTTACGTACGCTTCTGCTGCAGGGCCGACATGGGCATGGAGCCGTCTCTGGCCGGCGCTGCGCCCAGTGCCGAGGCTGCAGGGGGCGATGGCGTTGTACAGCAGCAAGTGCGCGCGGTGGGCGGCGCAGGGCGTGCGCGCGATGGGCATGGCGCTGCAATTGCAGGGCAGGGTTGGTCACATAGCTGCTGGAGTTTGGTGTCGCCCGTATGCCTGAGGGGCCGTCTTCACACGTACGCCGTAGCGTCTCTTGCCATCTGCCACCCGTGATGCGTACACTTCTGAATGCACGCTACATGGGCACGGCGCCTTCTCAGGCGGCGCTGTGCGAAGCACCGAGGCTGGAGACGGCGATATCGATGTACAGCAGCAAGCACGCGCGGTGGGCAATGCAGGCGTGCGCGCGACGGGCATGGCACTGCAGTTGCAGAGCGTGATGTTCACATAGCCCCTGGCGTTTGTTGTCGCCCATATGCCTGAGGTGCCATCTGCCACATGCAGTAGCGTTGCTTGCCATCTGCAGCCCGTGTTGCGTACCATTCTGACGCAGGCCAACATGGATACGGAGGCTGTTGAGGCCGGCGCTGCGCCCAGTGCCGAAGGTGGAGACGGCGATGGCGTTGTACTGCGTGCAGCAAGAGCGCGCGGTGGGCGGCGCAGGGCGTGCGCGCGCGATGGACAGGTCGCTACAGTTGCAGAGCTTAATGTTCGCATAGCCACTGCGTTTGGTGTCACCCATGTGCCTGAGGTGCCGTCTGCAACATGCAGTAGCGTTGCTTGCCATCTACCGCCCGTGTTAAGTACGCTTCTGCTGCCGGCCGACACGGGCATGGGGCCTTCTCTGGCCGGCGCTGCGCCCAGTGCCGAGGCTGCAGGGGGGGTGGCGTTGTACAGCAGCAAGTGCGCGCGGTGGGCGGCGCAGGGCATGCGCGCGATGTGCATGGCGCTGCAATTGCAGAGCAGGATTTATTTCACATAGCTGCTGGAGTTTGGTGTCGCCCGTATGCCTGAGGGGCCGTCTTCACACGTACGCCGTAGCGTCTCTTGCCATCTGCCACCCGTGATGCGTACACTTCTGATGACGGCCTACATGGGCACGGCGCCTTCTCATGCCGGCGCTGTGCGAAGCACCGAGGCTGGAGACGGCGATGTCGATGTACAGCAGCAAGCACGCGGTGAGCAATGCAGGGCGTGCGCGCGAACGGACATGGCACTGCAGTTGCAGAGCTTGATGTTCACATAGCCCCTGGCGTTTGTTGTCGCCATATGCCTGAGGTGCCATCTGCACATTGCAGTAGCGTTGCTTGCCATCTGCAGCCCGTGATGCGTACCATTCTGACGCAGGCCAACATGGAATACGGAGGACTGTTGAGGCCGGCGCTGCGCCCGTGCCTGAAGGTGGTGACGGCGATGGCGTTGTACTGCGTGCAGCAAGAGCGCGCGGTGGGCGGCGCAGGGCGTGCGCGCGATGGGCATGTCCACTACAGATGCAGAGCTTGATGTTCGCATAGCCACTGGCGTTTGGTGTCACCCATGTGCCTGAGGTGCCGTCTGCACATGCAGTAGCGTTGCTTGCCATCTACCGCCCGTGTTACGTACGCTTCTGCTGCAGGCCGACATGGGCATGGAGCCGTCTCTGGCCGGCGCTGCGCCCCGTGCCGAGGCTGCAGGGGGCGATGGTGTTGTACAGCAGCAAGTGCGCGCGGTGGGCGGCGCAGGGCATGAACGCGATGGGCATGGCGCTGCAATTGCAGAGCAGGTTGGTCAAATAGCTGCTGGAGTTTGGTGTCGCCCGTATGCCTGAGGGGCCATCTTCACACGTACGCCGTAGCGTTTCTTGCCATCTGCCACCCGTGATGCGTACACTTCTGATGCCCGCCTACATGGGCACGGCGCCTTCTCAGGCCGGCGCTGTGCGAAGCACCGAGGCTGGAAGAGGGCGATATCGATGTACAGCAGCAAGCACGCGCGGTGGGCAATGCAGAGCGTGCGCGCGACGGGCATGGCACTGCAGTTGCAGAGCTTGATGTTCACATAGCCCCTGGCGTTTGTTGTCGCCCATATGCCTGAGGTGCCATCTGCACATGCAGTAGCGTTGCTTGCCATCTGCAGCCCGTGTTGCGTACCATTCTGACGCAGGCCAACATGGTATACGGAGGCTGTTGAGGCCGGCGCTGCGCCCAGTGCCGAAGGTGGTGACGGCGATGGCATTGTACTGCGTGCAGCAAGAGCGCGCGGTGGGCGGCGCAGGGCGTGCGCGCGATGGGCAGGTCGCTACAGTTGTCAGAGCTTGATGTTCGTCATAGCCACTGGCGTTTGGTGCACCCATGTGCCTGAGGTTCCGTCTGCACATGCAGTAGCGTTGCTTGCCATCTACCTCCCGTGTTGCATACGCTTCTGCTGCCGGCCGACATGGGCATGGAGCCTTCTCTGGCCGGCGCTGCGCCCAGTGCTGAGGCTGCAGAGGGCGATGGCGTTGTACAGCAGCAAGTGCGCGAGGTGGGCGGCACAGGGCGTGCGCGCGATGGGCATGGCGCTGTAATTGCAGAGCAGGATTTCACATAGCTGCTGGAGTTTGGTGTGGTAGCGGCGCGGGGGGGCTTGCGACGGGCTCGTGTCTGCCTGTACAGCACTGAGACCAGAGCGGCAGCTGCCCCCTCAGGACACCCTCGTCGCCAAATGGCTAAACTGCCGCGGGGGCGATGGTTGACTGCACCGTTGCGCACCTCTACGCACGCGTTGTGCCTTTGGCTGCCAGGGATGTGCGAGGCGAGCGAGGCGCCGCGCGTGTACAGCACTGGTCCCACACGCACCCCGCTTTGACCACCTGGGGGGCGCAGCCTGCCATTTGGCACAGCCAGCCAGTACGGGCTATCAACAGCGCGGCATAGGACAACATGCGCTGCTGCATCGACACTGTGTAGCAAATGGCGGGGGGAGCGCGCGGGGGGGCTTGCAACGGGCTCGTGTCTGCCTGTACAGCACTGAGACCAGAGCGGCAGCTGCCCCCTCAGGACACCCTCGTCGCCAAATGGCTAAACTGCCGCGGGGCGATGGTTGACTGCACCGTTGCGCACTCTACGCACGCGTTGTGCCATTTGGCTGCCAGGGATGTGCTGCAGGCGAGCGAGGCGCCGCGCGTGTACAGCACTGTCCCACACGCACCCGCTTTGACCACCTGGGGGGCGCAGCCTGCCATTTGGCACAGCCAGCCAGTACGGGCGATCAACAGCGCGGCATAGGTCAACATGCGCTGCTGCATCGACACTGTGTAGCCAAACGGCGGGGGGAGCGGCACGGGGGGGCTTGCAACGGGCTCGTGTCTGCCTGTACAGCACTGAGACCAGAGCGGCAGCTGCCCCCTCAGGACACCCTCGTCGCCAAATGGCTAAACTGCCGTGGGGCGATGGTTGACTGCACCGTTGCGCACCTCGACGCACGCGTTGTGCCATTTGGCTGCCAGGGATGTGCTGCAGGCGAGCGAGGCGCCGCGCGTGTACAGCACTGTCCCACACGCACCCCGCTTTGACCACCTGGGGGGCGCAGCCTGCCATTTGGCACAGCCAGCCAGTACGGGCGATCAACAGCGCGGCATAGGACAACATGCGCTGCTGCCTCGACACTGTGTAGCCAATGGCGGGGGGAGCGGCGCGGGGGGGCTTGCAACGGGCTCGTGTCTGCCTGTACAGCACTGAGGACCAGAGCGGCAGCTGCCCCCTCAGGACACCCTCGTCGGCCAAATGGCTAAACTGCCGCGGGGCGATGGTTGATTGCACCGTTGCGCACCTCTACGCACGCGTAGCGCCATTTGCTGCCAGGGATGTGCTGCAGCGAGCGAGGCGCCGCGCGTGTACAGCACTGTCCCACACGCACCCCGCTTTGACCACCTGGGGGGCGCAGCCTGCCATTTGGCTGCCAGCCAGTACGGGCGATCAACAGCGCGGCATAGGACAACATGCGCTGCTGCATCGACACTGTGTAGCCAAATGGCGGTGGGAGCGGCGCGGGGGGGCTTGCAACGGGCTCGTGTCTGCCTGTACAGCACTGAGACCAGAGCGGCAGCTGCCCCCTCAGGACACCCTCGTCGCCAAATGGCTAAACTGCCGCGGGGCGATGGTTGACTGCACCGTTGCGCACCTCTACGCACGCGTTGTGCCATTTGGCTGCCAGGGATGTGCTGCAGGCGAGCGAGGCGCCGCGCGTGTACAGCACTATCCCACACGCACCCCGCTTTGACCACCTGGGGGGCGCAGCCTGCCATTTGGCACAGCCAGCCAGTACGGGCGATCAACAGCGCGGCATAGGACAACATGCGCTGCTGCATCGACACTGTGTAGCCAAATGGCGGTGGGAGCGGCGCGGGGGGGCTTGCAACGGGCTCGTGTCTGCCTGTACAGCACTGAGACCAGAGCGGCAGCTGCCCCCTCAGGACACCCTCGTCGCCAAATGGCTAAACTGCCGCGGGGCGATGGTTGATTGCACCGTTGCGCACCTCTACACACGCGTTGTGCCATTTGGCTGCCAGGGATGTGCTGCAGGCGAGCGAGGCGCCGCGCGTGTACAGCACTGTCCCACACGCACCCCGCTTTGACCACCTGGAGGGCGCAGCCTGCCATTTGGCACAGCCAGCCAGTACGGGCGATCAACAGCGCGGCATAGGACAACATGCGCTGCTGCATCGACACTGTGTAGCCAAATGGCGGTGGGAGCGGCGCGGGGGGGGCTTGCAACGGGCTCGTGTCTGCCTGTACAGCACTGAGACCAGAGCGGCAGCTGCCCCCTCAGGACACCCTCGTCGCCAAATGGCTAAACTGCCGCGGGGCGATGGTTGACTGCACCGTTGCGCACCTCTACGCACGCGTTGTGCCATTTGGCTGCCAGGGATGTGCTGCAGGCGAGCGAGGCGCCGCGCGTGTACAGCACTGTCCCACACGCACCCCGCTTTGACCACCTGGGGGGCGCAGCCTGCCATTTGGCACAGCCAGCCAGTACGGGCGATCAACAGCGCGGCATAGGACAACATGCGCTGCTGCATCGACACTGTGTAGCCAAATGGCGGTGGGAGCGGCGCGGGGGGGCTTGCAACGGGCTCGTGTCTGCCTGTACAGCACTGAGACCAGAGCGGCAGCTGCCCCCTCAGGACACCCTCGTCGCCAAATGGCTAAACTGCCGCGGGGCGATGGTTGACTGCACCGTTGCGCACCTCTACGCACGCGTTGTGCCATTTGGCTGCCAGGGATGTGCTGCAGGCGAGCGAGGCGCCGCGCGTGTACAGCACTATCCCACACGCACCCCGCTTTGACCACCTGGGGGGCGCAGCCTGCCATTTGGCACAGCCAGCCAGTACGGGCGATCAACAGCGCGGCATAGGACAACATGCGCTGCTGCATCGACACTGTGTAGCCAAATGGCGGTGGGAGCGGCGCGGGGGGGCTTGCAACGGGCTCGTGTCTGCCTGTACAGCACTGAGACCAGAGCGGCAGCTGCCCCCTCAGGACACCCTCGTCGCCAAATGGCTAAACTGCCGCGGGGCGATGGTTGATTGCACCGTTGCGCACCTCTACACACGCGTTGTGCCATTTGGCTGCCAGGGATGTGCTGCAGGCGAGCGAGGCGCCGCGCGTGTACAGCACTGTCCCACACGCACCCCGCTTTGACCACCTGGAGGGCGCAGCCTGCCATTTGGCACAGCCAGCCAGTACGGGCGATCAACAGCGCGGCATAGGACAACATGCGCTGCTGCATCGACACTGTGTAGCCAAATGGCGGTGGGAGCGGCGCGGGGGGGGCTTGCAACGGGCTCGTGTCTGCCTGTACAGCACTGAGACCAGAGCGGCAGCTGCCCCCTCAGAACACCCTCGTCGCCAAATGGCTAAACTGCCGCGGGGCGATGGTTGACTGCACCGTTGCGCACCTCTACGCACGCGTTGTGCCATTTGGCTGCCAGGGATGTGCTGCAGGCGAGCGAGGCGCCGCGCGTGTACAGCACTGTCCCACACGCACCCCGCTTTGACCACCTGGGGGGCGCAGCCTGCCATTTGGCACAGCCAGCCAGTACGGGCTATCAACAGCGCGGCATAGGACAACATGCGCTGCTGCATCGACACTGTGTAGCCAAATGGCGGTGGGAGCGGCGCGGGGGGGCTTGCAACGGGCTCGTGTCTGCCTGTACAGCACTGAGACCAGAGCGGCAGCTGCCCCCTCAGGACACCCTCGTCGCCAAATGGCTAAACTGCCGCGGGGCGATGGTTGACTGCACCGTTGCGCACCTCTACGCACGCGTTGTGCCATTTGGCTGCCAGGGATGTGCTGCAGGCGAGCGAGGCGCCGCGCGTGTACAGCACTGTCCCACACGCACCCCGCTTTGACCACCTGGAGGGCGCAGCCTGCCATTTGGCACAGCCAGCCAGTACGGGCGATCAACAGCGCGGCATAGGACAACATGCGCTGCTGCATCGACACTGTGTAGCCAAATGGCGGTGGGAGCGGCGCGGGGGGGCTTGCAACGGGCTCGTGTCTGCCTGTACAGCACTGAGACCAGAGCGGCAGCTGCCCCCTCAGGACACCCTCGTCGCCAAATGGCTAAACTGCCGCGGGGCGATGGTTGATTGCACCGTTGCGCACCTCTACACACGCGTTGTGCCATTTGGCTGCCAGGGATGTGCTGCAGGCGAGCGAGGCGCCGCGCGTGTACAGCACTGTCCCACACGCACCCCGCTTTGACCACCTGGGGGGCGCAGCCTGCCATTTGGCACAGCCAGCCAGTACGGGCGATCAACAGCGCGGCATAGGACAACATGCGCTGCTGCATCGACACTGTGTAGCCAAATGGCGGTGGGAGCGGCGCGGGGGGGCTTGCAACGGGCTCGTGTCTGCCTGTACAGCACTGAGACCAGAGCGGCAGCTGCCCCCTCAGGACACCCTCGTCGCCAAATGGCTAAACTGCCGCGGGGCGATGGTTGATTGCACCGTTGCGCACCTCTACACACGCGTTGTGCCATTTGGCTGCCAGGGATGTGCTGCAGGCGAGCGAGGCGCCGCGCGTGTACAGCACTGTCCCACACGCACCCCGCTTTGACCACCTGGAGGGCGCAGCCTGCCATTTGGCACAGCCAGCCAGTACGGGCGATCAACAGCGCGGCATAGGACAACATGCGCTGCTGCATCGACACTGTGTAGCCAAATGGCGGTGGGAGCGGCGCGGGGGGGGCTTGCAACGGGCTCGTGTCTGCCTGTACAGCACTGAGACCAGAGCGGCAGCTGCCCCCTCAGGACACCCTCGTCGCCAAATGGCTAAACTGCCGCGGGGCGATGGTTGACTGCACCGTTGCGCACCTCTACGCACGCGTTGTGCCATTTGGCTGCCAGGGATGTGCTGCAGGCGAGCGAGGCGCCGCGCGTGTACAGCACTGTCCCACACGCACCCCGCTTTGACCACCTGGGGGGCGCAGCCTGCCATTTGGCACAGCCAGCCAGTACGGGCGATCAACAGCGCGGCATAGGACAACATGCGCTGCTGCATCGACACTGTGTAGCCAAATGGCGGTGGGAGCGGCGCGGGGGGGCTTGCAACGGGCTCGTGTCTGCCTGTACAGCACTGAGACCAGAGCGGCAGCTGCCCCCTCAGGACACCCTCGTCGCCAAATGGCTAAACTGCCGCGGGGCGATGGTTGACTGCACCGTTGCGCACCTCTACGCACGCGTTGTGCCATTTGGCTGCCAGGGATGTGCTGCAGGCGAGCGAGGCGCCGCGCGTGTACAGCACTATCCCACACGCACCCCGCTTTGACCACCTGGGGGGCGCAGCCTGCCATTTGGCACAGCCAGCCAGTACGGGCGATCAACAGCGCGGCATAGGACAACATGCGCTGCTGCATCGACACTGTGTAGCCAAATGGCGGTGGGAGCGGCGCGGGGGGGCTTGCAACGGGCTCGTGTCTGCCTGTACAGCACTGAGACCAGAGCGGCAGCTGCCCCCTCAGGACACCCTCGTCGCCAAATGGCTAAACTGCCGCGGGGCGATGGTTGATTGCACCGTTGCGCACCTCTACACACGCGTTGTGCCATTTGGCTGCCAGGGATGTGCTGCAGGCGAGCGAGGCGCCGCGCGTGTACAGCACTGTCCCACACGCACCCCGCTTTGACCACCTGGAGGGCGCAGCCTGCCATTTGGCACAGCCAGCCAGTACGGGCGATCAACAGCGCGGCATAGGACAACATGCGCTGCTGCATCGACACTGTGTAGCCAAATGGCGGTGGGAGCGGCGCGGGGGGGCTTGCAACGGGCTCGTGTCTGCCTGTACAGCACTGAGACCAGAGCGGCAGCTGCCCCCTCAGAACACCCTCGTCGCCAAATGGCTAAACTGCCGCGGGGCGATGGTTGACTGCACCGTTGCGCACCTCTACGCACGCGTTGTGCCATTTGGCTGCCAGGGATGTGCTGCAGGCGAGCGAGGCGCCGCGCGTGTACAGCACTGTCCCACACGCACCCCGCTTTGACCACCTGGGGGGCGCAGCCTGCCATTTGGCACAGCCAGCCAGTACGGGCTATCAACAGCGCGGCATAGGACAACATGCGCTGCTGCATCGACACTGTGTAGCCAAATGGCGGTGGGAGCGGCGCGGGGGGGCTTGCAACGGGCTCGTGTCTGCCTGTACAGCACTGAGACCAGAGCGGCAGCTGCCCCCTCAGGACACCCTCGTCGCCAAATGGCTAAACTGCCGCGGGGCGATGGTTGACTGCACCGTTGCGCACCTCTACACACGCGTTGTGCCATTTGGCTGCCAGGGATGTGCTGCAGGCGAGCGAGGCGCCGCGCGTGTACAGCACTGTCCCACACGCACCCCGCTTTGACCACCTGGAGGGCGCAGCCTGCCATTTGGCACAGCCAGCCAGTACGGGCTATCAACAGCGCGGCATAGGACAACATGCGCTGCTGCATCGACACTGTGTAGCCAAATGGCGGTGGGAGCGGCGCGGGGGGGCTTGCAACGGGCTCGTGTCTGCCTGTACAGCACTGAGACCAGAGCGGCAGCTGCCCCCTCAGGACACCCTCGTCGCCAAATGGCTAAACTGCCGCGGGGCGATGGTTGACTGCACCGTTGCGCACCTCTACGCACGCGTTGTGCCATTTGGCTGCCAGGGATGTGCTGCAGGCGAGCGAGGCGCCGCGCGTGTACAGCACTGTCCCACACGCACCCCGCTTTGACCACCTGGGGGGCGCAGCCTGCCATTTGGCACAGCCAGCCAGTACGGGCGATCAACAGCGCGGCATAGGACAACATACGCTGCTGCATCGACACTGTGTAGCCAAATGGCGGTGGGAGCGGCGCGGGGGGGCTTGCAACGGGCTCGTGTCTGCCTGTACAGCACTGAGACCAGAGCGGCAGCTGCCCCCTCAGGACACCCTCGTCGCCAAATGGCTAAACTGCCGCGGGGCGATGGTTGACTGCACCGTTGCGCACCTCTACGCACGCGTTGTGCCATTTGGCTGCCAGGGATGTGCTGCAGGCGAGCGAGGCGCCGCGCGTGTACAGCACTGTCCCACACGCACCCCGCTTTGACCACCTGGGGGGCGCAGCCTGCCATTTGGCACAGCCAGCCAGTACGGGCTATCAACAGCGCGGCATAGGACAACATGCGCTGCTGCATCGACACTGTGTAGCCAAATGGCGGTGGGAGCGGCGCGGGGGGGCTTGCAACGGGCTCGTGTCTGCCTGTACAGCACTGAGACCAGAGCGGCAGCTGCCCCCTCAGGACACCCTCGTCGCCAAATGGCTAAACTGCCGCGGGGCGATGGTTGACTGCACCGTTGCGCACCTCTACGCACGCGTTGTGCCATTTGGCTGCCAGGGATGTGCTGCAGGCGAGCGAGGCGCCGCGCGTGTACAGCACTGTCCCACACGCACCCCGCTTTGACCACCTGGAGGGCGCAGCCTGCCATTTGGCACAGCCAGCCAGTACGGGCGATCAACAGCGCGGCATAGGACAACATGCGCTGCTGCATCGACACTGTGTAGCCAAATGGCGGTGGGAGCGGCGCGGGGGGGCTTGCAACGGGCTTGTGTCTGCCTGTACAGCACTGAGACCAGAGCGGCAGCTGCCCCCTCAGGACACCCTCGTCGCCAAATGGCTAAACTGCCGCGGGGCGATGGTTGACTGCACCGTTGCGCACCTCTACGCACGCGTTGTGCCATTTGGCTGCCAGGGATGTGCTGCAGGCGAGCGAGGCGCCGCGCGTGTACAGCACTGTCCCACACGCACCCCGCTTTGACCACCTGGAGGGCGCAGCCTGCCATTTGGCACAGCCAGCCAGTACGGGCTATCAACAGCGCGGCATAGGACAACATGCGCTGCTGCATCGACACTGTGTAGCCAAATGGCGGTGGGAGCGGCGCGGGGGGGCTTGCAACGGGCTCGTGTCTGCCTGTACAGCACTGAGACCAGAGCGGCAGCTGCCCCCTCAGGACACCCTCGTCGCCAAATGGCTAAACTGCCGCGGGGCGATGGTTGACTGCACCGTTGCGCACCTCTACGCACGCGTTGTGCCATTTGGCTGCCAGGGATGTGCTGCAGGCGAGCGAGGCGCCGCGCGTGTACAGCACTGTCCCACACGCACCCCGCTTTGACCACCTGGGGGGCGCAGCCTGCCATTTGGCACAGCCAGCCAGTACGGGCGATCAACAGCGCGGCATAGGACAACATGCGCTGCTGCATCGACACTGTGTAGCCAAATGGCGGTGGGAGCGGCGCGGGGGGGCTTGCAACGGGCTCGTGTCTGCCTGTACAGCACTGAGACCAGAGCGGCAGCTGCCCCCTCAGGACACCCTCGTCGCCAAATGGCTAAACTGCCGCGGGGCGATGGTTGACTGCACCGTTGCGCACCTCTACGCACGCGTTGTGCCATTTGGCTACCAGGAATGAGCTGCAGGCGAGCGAGGCGCCGCGCGTGTACAGCACTGTCCCACACGCACCCCGCTTTGACCACCTGGGGGGCGCAGCCTGCCATTTGGCACAGCCAGCCAGTACGGGCTATCAACAGCGCGGCATAGGACGGCATTCTCCCGGTTCTCGTTGCGCGTGTGTCAGGTTTTGTTGCGCGTGGTACTTCCACCCAGCGTCAGTGCTAGTCAGTGGGTGGACCGCGGGTCGTCTACGGCCCCATCAGGCCCCATTGTGCGCTCCGCTGATGGGCGTTTGCATGTACGTTGTGGCTTTCCATTGCCACCTTCACAGTTGATTCTTCATGCCCTGCTGCCGCGTGCGCTGTGCCCTGCAGTCGCGTGACGCGCTGTGCGGTGTTGTCGCGCCTTCGGATGGACACCAAGGCCACTTGGGCCCTGTACCGCCTAAGGACAGCCTTTCGTCCTTCTCTCCCAGCGCTTCGGCGTGCCCGCGGTCATTAGGGTACACCCTGTAATGCATACCAACTACATACGCAGTGTTCGGCATCTGCAGTTCACAGGCGCTGCACCTATGCATTCCCTGACAGTCGTTAGCAGCCAAAACACAGCACAACAACCAAACAAGCAACTCGAGTTAGCGCTAACCGGCGACCCTGCAGACCCTGCAAAGGAATCGGTAAAAGATGAGGTTCTGCCCTTCACCGCTGACATGTTCAGGTAGCCCCTGTAGGCCAGCCGCGTGCCTTTCTCTTGCGGAACGAAATCCGCACCCCTGCGGAAGGACTTTGCGCAGGGGCTGAAAAGCAGCTTGCATCTGGATGACACGGCTTGAATGGGGGCGCCGACCTGGGTAAGTTCGTGTTGGTGTATGGATTTGTTCGGCCTCGCTCCTACGTACGCGCCATTAGACAGCAGTACAGCGCCCTGTACCTGCTCTGCCTCACAAAGCCCTGCAAAGCCGGGAACGCAACACATCTTCCTTTTCTCCCTTAATATGCTCACTGTTCATAGATGCGGCGCTGAGCATGCACGAGACGGCCTTCGCCAAGCTCAACGACATTTTTTTGAAATCGTGGTCAACGTAAGCCGAAGCACTCACTGGCGGTGCACGGTAATCGCTTTGGCACATACATGAGTGATCACCAGCCCTGCGCATGCTTCCACGTGTATCCATGGCATTGAATGGGGGTTGCCCAGGTGTAAGCCGAGTCAGCAACCAGCCAAATTACTGTGCATGTTGCTGTCGCAAACTGTGTGCTGCACTGGCTGTTGCCTAGCATGCGGCCGCATCGGGCAGCAAGGCCAACACCGGTGTGTCATGGTGGAGGAGGGAGTTGCGTGCGGGCGGCCAGCAGCACTTCCAATGCTGCATCACTGATGTCCACATGCATGCCATGCCACCCCTGGCACACCAGGAACCACCACTCCAGCTCTGCAAACGCCTCGTGCAATAGTGCAATACGTCGTACACGCGGACAGTCAACACGCCCCCCACACGGCCGCTGCTGCTCGGCTGTCACCGGTGGCGAAGCGTACCCAGGCGATGCTCAGCACCATCATACACAACACCATCATGATCGCTGACAATCATGATCGCTGCCCACCCGGCCCCAAGCCACCAACCCCAAGCATGGCATGGAGCTGGGCCTGATGACGGCGGCGGGGTGAGAGCCATGGCTCTTCACCAGACCAGCCGAATGCCGCTCCTGGCCGCTGAAACGTGCCTGCTGGGGGCATGGCTGATCCTGCAGCGGTTGGGGTGTGCAAGGGCACAAAGCGCAGTAACTGTGGAAGCGGCAGGCTGTGACATAGCTAGCACGACAGTGGCAGGAAATCCTGGGTGATATCACCAACTGAGTTGGCTTTGTATACTTATGGTGTGCATGTAAAGCTGTCGATGTGCAGCAAGAGCCAGATCACCATTTATCTTGTGCTCTGAACACACACAGTGATGACTGACACACGTACCGAACAGTACGTCGATTACACAGATAGTTGTGTGGATCGCGATTTGCTACCAACACAATCTGTACAATCTGCAAGCCCAGCATGATGGGATGCCAGTATCCCGGCACCTACGCCTTGCTCATGGTGTTCTATTGCACTTGTATGCACGGACTCATGGTTGTTTGTGTAGTAGTGTTGCCGAGGTCATAACCAAAACTGTGGTTGCTTTGCTGGAAGTGTATCGTTGTAGTGGGGTGGTTTATGACGATTACAGTTGGAGCCCATGCTACTGCTGGTTGATTCTGCGTTACCTACAGATCAGTGCATGACTGGCGGTGGGTAGTGTGTGTTCTATCTACGTATTCTACGGTGCATACATAGGCATTGCCAGTTTTGTTCGCATGCAGTAATCAAAATTCTAAACCTGTGTAGTTCAGTTGCAACGTTGCACAAATAAAGCACTTGTGATGGACAGGAGGGAGGCTAAACACACGAACGGCGCATTGCTTTAGTTGCTTGCAATGCTTGTTTCATGTTATCATTGATTGAGTATTCAATGGCCGTTGTATGGGGTCCTACACACAATGGATACAAAACACACAACTTGTAAGGACAATGTAGACACATGCTGTGATTGCCAACGCTTCGTTTACAAACATTCCACGACAATAATGCAAATCGCCTTTGTTTTTGTAGGCATAATATACACTTGCTGCGCAGTTCCAGGCACATCGTTGATGAATCACTGTAAATAGCGTTATCAATGATCATTACAATTCGCACTTTTGTAAATCGCTATTTGTAAACCTATGCTACTTCTTGGGCGCATTTTCTTGCCACCAACGTACAAATGTATGTGGATTACTCTACAAATGGCTGCTACATGTATTTCATACTTAGGCCGTTATTTGTAGGCAATATGTAAGCCTTGCATAGTTATACGGACACCCATTTTACTAATTAATGACAATTACTTTACAGTTATGTACTACATATGTGCAATTAGTAGGGCAGCATTTGTAGAGTGTTTGTATTCTATGGTACTGCTGGTTGACAGCCCGGTTACAAATCAGAACGAAATGGCTTACAAATGTTGGTTATGAATGGTTTACTTGTATGATTCTACAATCACAATACAAAAGGGCAATTTGTACCTGATAAGTAGCGCCTACTAGAAAATTCTCAAACCGGGTATTGTAAATGTTCACTGTTACAAGTTGTGTACTAGAAATTTTACTTGTAACTGCATTGTACGTCTTATGTACATGCCTAGTAATCATTGTGGTTACAGTACATCTACAAATCAACTCAGTTACGAGAGTGTTCACGGCTTTGCTGCAGGGCGCCACGCTTAGCAACACCTACGCGTTATGCGGTTGCGAGAGCTGGTAGTGTATGTCCGGACTGGGAGGTATCCGACAGTCCAGCCGGCTGCTCGCGGACTAGCTTCTCAGGTGTACGGATGGTAGTCCGGAATAGCCAACGGCTGCTCATGATGCATGTACCGCAACCGGCGCCATGCACCGCAACCTCAACGGTCCTCAACTAACGGCCCTAGCGGCTGCGCATGCAGCGCGGCTAATGGTGCATGTCGTTCATAACGGCCAGCTGCAACCCAAGCTGTGAGGCCCTCTCGTTTCCCCTATGCTTTTCCTTTCCGCAGGCCGTGTCTGTTGCGGCGTCACAGCAGGTCGGCGGCTGCGGCGGCTGCAGTTCTTCGTGATGAGCGCAAGAAACGTCGAATGGTGAGTAGTGCTTTGTATTCAGTGGCCGTACGTACATGCACAGTATGTAGCAGCACATGGAATTGCATGGAGCAGGAGGTCAAAAGCTGCAGTGGCTTAGGCAGGCAGGCAGGCAGGTTCTGCTGGCACTAAACGCGATGCCTGCGTGCGTTGATCCATCCCAGGGCAGGAGGACTTAATGATACACCCATTTGTCATCGTTGCCGCACCTAATCAGCACAGTAACCTTTCGTCACAACAGTGAACGAAGGGGCTGGCGCATAATCGGCATCCGCTGAGGTCCCTAGTGTTTGCACACAGCGGCATGTCGGCCGCAAAACTTCACGGCGGGACGAGATGGCAGTCGAGCATGATAGCCGCAGCATTGCATGCGGCCTGCAATCCTACTTGACTGCTCCTTACCTGCCGACCTCCTGATGCCTGCTACGGCGTGGCTGAGAGTTTGTGCCCTGCTTTCTCCAATGCATCCAGTGTACCACAGCAAGTGCACCTTGATGCATGTGCTGCTGACTGTGGTGCCCCCAATGCGATGCAGGGTATAATGTTTGGTGGTGGGCACTGGCTACACTGGCGTCTGACGCAGCGCAGCCCGCAGTGCAAACATTTTGCTAGATACCAAACGTGGATAGCGAAGGAGCCAACCCGCCTGGGGGATGCTGGACTGAGCCGCAATATCGGCGTATTTGCTCGTGCTAGCGGTGAAGGTACGCGGCCAGGCCACGTTATACTCATGGGCAGTGGGCAGTTGAGACCTGCTGGAGGCACTCCATCCTCAAACATCATTATGTGTAGCGCACTCAGTGCTGCAGTCGGACTTACCGTCCTTGTGCAGACTTGTGAAGCGTTTGCTTTGGAGAAATGCAGTGCATGTTAATGCGCACGTTGACAGTACGGCACTCGTCCTGCCGTGCGGCATTGAAATGCACTCGCGTTATCCGTTTCAGAGGTCGCGTTAGTGAATGTTAACGCGCGCGTTACTGCGCGTTATCGCGCGTTAGCTCGCGTTACGGCACCGCCAGCAGTACGGCACTCATACTGCCGTACGGCCTTGTAACGCGCTCGCGTTATTCATTTCAGAGGTCGCGTTAGTGAATGTTAACGCGCGCGTTATTGCGCGTTACCACGCGTTACCTCGCGTTAGGCACACAGGCAGCCTACAAGGTGTGCCAGGTACCAGGTCGCGTTACGGGTCGCGTTACAGCCGCGTTAGCTCGCGTTGTAGCCGCGTTACACGCGCGTTACAGCGTGGGCTAACGCGGCTTTAGCGCGAGCTAACGCGAGCCTTCCGTTCTCATAGTGCTCATGGTCGCGGTTGCGGTTCCGTCGGGTGCAGAGCTCGCGTTTGGAATCACCCCTTGATCCTTTACAACCCGCACAGTCGGCGCACCGCGCGGGGGCCATTGACTGGAGGTGTTTCGGGGGGTGTCCAGCGAGTTGCGGGGCGCCTGCCACAGGCTCAGGCTTGCTTCGAACCCAGAGGTTGCAGAGCTCGCGTTTGGAACCCTTTGATCCTCTACAACCCGCACAGTCGGCGCACCGCGCGGGGGCCATTGACTGGAGGCGTTTCGGGGGGTGTCCAGCGAGATGCGGGGGGCCTGCCACAGGCTCAGGCTTACGCCACCACCGGCGCTGCTTGCTTCAAGCCAAAGGTTTGCAGAGCTCGCGTATGGCATGACCCTTTGATCCGTTACAACCCGCACAGTCGGCGCACCGCGCGGGGGCCATTGACTGGAGGCGTTTCGGGGGGTCTCCAGCGAGATGCAGGGGAGGCCAGGTTCCAAGCAAGAGCAGCACGTTAGAGTGACAGCGATAGCGAGCGCATTTACCTGGGCGAGCAGGCTGCAGGTCCGTCGCGTGGGGGGCCGCGTTCGGGGTGCCTGGTTCTGGGGTGTTGGGCATGCCATGTGGTTACGCGCACCTAAGGAACAAAACAAAAGTCCCAACAGTATTAGTACTTTTAGCCTTTTAGTACTTTTAGTGAATCCATTAGGAAACAACTGGTCCCGACACTGAAGGACCCCGTGTGGAGCCTGCTGCGGCACAGCGCTGTGCAACGAAACTGCATGTGCATGCCGTCCTGGCGGGGCATACCATCATCCAGCTCCGCCGGCACCTGGAGCGGCCCGCCGGACAACGCCTGGCTACAGGCCCAGCACAGGCAGCACAGTGAAGGCCCCTCGTGGCACCAAGAGGCGGCGCCCGGGAGACGCCGCCAGCTAGGCGTCCCGACCTGTTCCCAACCCTGGTGGCTGGGTAGATACCCTTTGGGTATCGTCGTAAGATGAGCACTACATGCGAGTCCATCGTGCCCAGCCCCCTTAACACACGCAATTTGTTTAATAATAATAATAATAATAATAATAAAATAATAATAATAATAATAATAATAATAATAATAATAATAATAATAATAATAATAATAATAATAATAATAATACGCATCGGTCACACCGGCGTGTACTTTAGCTGCCGGGTCGCACGAGCGTGAGATTACCGGTTCTTAACGTCTGCAGCAGGGCGGCTGCGCCTGATGACAGACAGCAACCACCAACAGACGTGCCAGAAAGCTCTCGACCCCTATGGGGATCGAACCCGAGACCTCTCGCAGCCAGCCATCTCCGCGAACTCTTGTCGTGGCAAGTATGGCAAGGCCTCGTCCAGTTTCTCCTTCCACTGGCGGGAGATACATATCTCCCATCTTACAGCCCCATATTCCACGTCGTTGGGTACTAGGCCCTGGTGTCATCTTTGGATTAGTTGATAATCCTTGATGGTATACCTCAGGTCGCGGGTTTGATTCCCTCTGGCAACAATGGTTTGGTTGACATTCGTTGTTGGTACGGAAGAGAAATCGTGCCTTGGGAACGGCGGGGGGGGGGGGGGGGGAGATCCATGTCCTAGGCCATGGTGTGATGAGGGCTGTGTTGGTGTGTGTTGTTCATTGTTGATAATTACGAAATACTACCCTGACCCTCGGTGGTTCGTATCTGTTAGCCATGTGATAACTATATCGCCCCTAATACTCTGTCCCTTCATTCTTGGGAGGCTGGCGACACTTCAGACACTAGCGACACTACACTGCACTACTGCAAAGGACATAGAGGTCATAGAATGCGCTCTGCATTGGATATATGTTACATGAGGGAGAGTCCTCTATTAATCGAAGAGCCTTGTTTAATTTAAACAGCTGACAACGGCGCATGCGCGGTCGCATATGCTTCCCGGGAAGTACAGCACTCACACGCCTTCAAGACGAGCAGGAAGGCACGATGGCCGCAAACCGGGTATATTATGGATGCATTCATCTAATACACCGACACACACCGGGAAGCGGGCAGCCTGCCCGTTTGCGGCCAACACTCGGCTACCAGGGTTGTAACGGGCAGCGCAGCGGCATCTCACCAGGCGAAAGTGCCTATATATAACATCAACCGAACGCGAAGTGTAGTAGCACGACTATCAAGGCGGAAACACTTTACGCCCACACGCTCTATGGATGGGCATCACCAGTCACTGGATTTCTAACGTCATTACTTGGCCAGCAAATACTTCAGCCAACAGAAGCGGAACGCAACGGGCGCAGTGGCAGCACTGTCCAAGCACCAGGCGGAACTGCCTGTAGTTGCAAACAGGTATACTGCCGACCTACATACCAACGTAACGAGACGGAAACCCTGCACGGACACGGCGCACGGTCTCTTAACAGCGAGCAACGGCCAACGCGCGAGCTATGCCTACGGGTAGCACACACGGACCTGCAACAAAACACGAGCAGGAAGTAAGGCATGATGGCTGCAAGACACCGATAGATGCACACACCCAAACCACACACCGCCCCCGCCGCCACAATCTGCAATCCTCTCGGAGGCCCTGACCGGCTCGAGCCGGGTAAAGCGTGCGCCACGCGGCACAGGCTACAGCCAATACGTATGGAGGCCCGCCGCATCAGCCGTCAACCAGCACACGCACGCCCGAAGGGTCAGGGGCTGCGCACTGAGCTGTCCAGGGATGGTATCACGGGA